>CAJNDV010019946.1:16699-38077 GCA_905221635.1 Symbiodinium sp. CCMP2456 | reverse complement strand
CATATCTATGAAAAAATAATGAATTATAATATTATATTTTATAGATTAGATTTCAATATTTTCTCATATATATCAAATATTTTATAGATATATATCTCTATGCTATAGTTTTTCAAATAATATTTATCTATAGATCTATATATTTATCGAAAATATAAATCTAAGAGAATAAATCTATAAGATTATATTTTTCTAGAATATGAAATATTTATCGAGAAATTATGATTTATAGATCTCGATAGGAAATCAAATAAAATTTATCAATTAATAATATTTTTAAATGAGATTTTCGATTCTTAATTTATTATATAAGTTTATGAAAACCCTCATATATATCTCGTATAATCAATCTCTACGATCTTTTATATCTTTTCAATATTTTATTCAGAATTCGAGAATTCATAAATATATAGATTCCCCGATTAATTAAATCTTTCTCCATAAACTTTAAGTCGAGATATCTAGAATATATAAGAAAATCAAAGATGAAATTATCATCTCAATTGTTGGATACTCTAATTAAAATACGGATTGTGCTGGTGCTCTTTGTATATACCATGGCATTATTGCTCCAATTGAACGAAGAGTTTCCTTTAAAAAAAAATAAAATCGGTATCTCCGCATGTTGCGCCTAGAACAACTCGATGGCAAGCACAGCCAACCCATTTCGCTAAGCTCGTGTACAACGCCGTTCAATCTTCTACGCGATTGTCTGCGTTATTCGCCGCTCATGCAGCCGATGTTCTCATAGAGGCAGTTGCCGGTGGCAGCCGCTGGCCTGTTAGAACAACTCCCAAAATCAAGCAAGCTGCCCAACTCGGAATTTTACTGATGGAGTGGCAAGCTCTCCTTCAAGCAGAGACACAACTCTCGTGTGCCGCCGCCCATGATGTGTACAAAAATGCAATGTGGGTTCGCCTTGTGGTGCGAGATCTTAACTGTCCCCGCAACACTTGCAGCCAGGAGCGCGAAGAAGCCACCTCAAGTGAGTGCCGATGCATGCACAAAGGCAGAGACAAGCTTGGAGAAACTTGGACCAGACAAGACATGAAAGCCCAGTCTCCCAGCCCTGCTTCAGTGCTCAGGTTCAGGCCGATTATCAAACGACGCCTCCAACTCACATTGTTCGACAGTCCTGCCGCCAGCATGGCAATATGGAAGCGGCAGTCCCCTGAAGCAGTGCGCTGAACTTACGCAACGCCCCGTTCCAGGCTTTCAAAGGTCCTTCATAGCTCAGCAAGAGCTCCTCCTCCTCGCTCCATTGCGACATCCACTGGAGCTCTTCCTGCCCACAAGGATAGTTCAGGGGAGTTCGAACCCCTGCCATCGGCCTGATGTTGACGATGTTAGTGCGAACACATAAAGCAGAGCTTCGAAAGGCAGGCCGACTTCGGGCCTTTAACTTTACACCTCAGGCATGTAGAGCTTAGGAGCACGCAGGCTGATTTGGGTTTGGATTAACCAAGACCAACGGGCCTGCAACCTGCCACTGAGACCAGGGATAGAAGCCACCGTGATCAGGTTTATAACTAAACCTAACTGCTGACGGCAGAAGGACTGGCTGTGATTACACGGATGGATGGATGGCTGGTGGGGTGTGACAGCCGTGGGTCAGGTCTCATCCTTTCAGCTTTGCAGCCCTTCGCAACGAGTGATTGGGATTCAAAGTCGCGATGCGAGGCATCAATCTGCTACACAGTCTTGCGCTGATGACGCACGGACTTCCAGTGTCTGCACCAACCCATGCAAGGACCGATCCGTCACCAAGAATAGTGGCAAGAACAGCAATCGCTTCAGCTGAAGCTGCACTGGACTGCTGTCACCACCATGCTAGCATGACCCGAGGTCACGACGGAGCCATCGGAAAGCATGGCAGCAGAAGCACGCTCAGTGGCTTGGACTTGCTGCACATTCTTCAGCAGATGATGCACTGAATTACTGCCACCACCAAGGTCAGGACAACCCATGTCACTACAACTGGTGGGCTTTTGATCCATGTGAGGGTTTAGGTGAGAGATGGCACGTGGAGGGGTGCTATGGTACATGCAGTATCACTGCTCTTCGGACGGGGGATGCACCTAGACAGATTGCATCCCTTCAATACCGGGCGGAAGGATTGGCCCAAGCGCTACGTCTTTCATACAGGGTTGTGGCAACGGACCCGGCAATATCTGTAAGAACCTATCTGTAACAGTATTGGTTGCTTGGCAGCCCCTACTGCCCTACGAAGCGTTTTCATAGAGGGAAGCTCCTTCGCCAGGGTCACATTGTGTGGCAGCACTGTGTCATGCTCAGTGGCTCGCATCGCCTGGCCAAGCGGCAAGGGAACACCATAGTAAATGAAGCAGGCATGAACTATGCTGACCGCACTTCTGTGGTTCGTGGTTAAACAGGAGGCACAAGGCTTGTCGGCACGAACACTGCTCCCGATCGAGATATTGCCCTCCCTGGCACTTCTAGTCCTAACGGTGCAAGGCTGTGCACATGTGATCGTTCTTCATCCCTGTCATTCTTGGCCACAGTCATAACCTCCGCCTGTGGAAGCTAACGGCCAGCAAGATTGAAATCTTCAACCAGCTCGAAGCCTCAAGCCTTAATACCAACTTAGTCACCTCAACTTAAAGCCCAGCACTCAACTGATGGCCTGCATTTCCTGCAGGGTGGCCACATACTCGCCGCTAAACTCTGACGGTGCAGTCCTCGGTCGGGTGTTCTTGGGGAACTTCTGAAATATTGTGAGAGGACTCATGCTTTCCAAGCTTTGGCTATCCTTGACCGTGTCCAAGGAAGAGTTTGTCAACGGTTCGCCCACATCTTTAGACGAGTTCTGGCAAAGATGATAGGATGCAACGTCTCAACATGTCCGAATTTGAGATATTGCCAGTGGGTCATCCAATGATTCGAAACTAGAGCAATACACCAGGTTGAAACAGCATTGAGATGCCGAGCAACGAGGACTCGACTCGACGAGACGTCTTACCAATACAGCTGGTCCATCATTACGACTTGAAGGAAAAGCTCGAGGGTGTAGCCAGGTCTTCCGAAACCAGCTTGTGCAGTAACACCACTCACATAAAGATATATGGATCGGACAAGTTGCACAGCAGTGCTGCCTGTCTTGTGAGGGAACGGGCACTCACGCGGGAAGACGTAGTGCCTTGGTGACTGTCTGTTTTTAGTTTAGCTCTCAAGCGATACCACTTTCGGCTGGGCCTTCATGGCCCATTCCCCACAACTGCTGTAAGCGTTACAGGGTGCTACAGATAGAGTTACAGTCAGTTGAACGGCCGTTCCAATCCGTACAGCTGAAAGCAATAGGGACCTCGAAGCAAACGATGGCAAGAAAAGCTGTACATGGACATGACTCTCGCCGTACGGTGTGACAAGCCTGTTGCAATGCCGGCATCTGAGGACTTTGCAACCATTGCAAGTACAAGCGACCATGCAAAGGAACCTGCCAATCGAAGGCAACGCACTCGGGACTGGAGCATCCGTTCTCTCAAAATGGTGAGCACGCTCCCTACGTCCCCATCTTCAGCTCCTGCAACTCCTAGAACGCGGTCCCTGCGGCCGTCCTCTCCGCCATTAGCTGCTTCGATGCTTCTCAGCTGCGCAGCCAGTGCGTCATCAATCCGGACAGAGCCTTCGTCCTGGAGAATTGCAGTGAAACAGATGCGAATGGAACCAGAGTCCAGCACCGGAGCATGCATCTGTTGCGCCAACTATGCTCGCTCGTTCTGAAGCGGCTGAAGTCCGTGCCCATCTGGCGTGAGCACTATCTAAGCAACGTAAACATCCTTAGCCGAGAGAGGGAACTGCTCCGGTCGCTGAAGATCCCTGTGTGAACAGAACAGCGGAACTTTTGCTGGACCCTGTGTAATTGCAGAGCCTCCAAAGAGGAAATTGTCGTCATGTTGCCGACCACTTCGAGAATACGGGCGGCCTGCGGCGACACAACACATCTACCCAAGGGCAGCGTGACGACGGTTCTTGTGGAGAATAGTGCCGGCCGCAGAAGGTCGAGATTCGGAAAGTCTGCTGATTGCATAAGGCACGAGTGGCAGAATCTTGCCGGAAGCATGGCTGCCAATGTGCACATGACATCAAAGTGCCGTCAAGCTGCGGTACACGATTTGCGTCTGCGCGGTTTTCGGAACTGCGAGTGCTCTTTTTGCGCATGATTCTGTAGCAGCTGCGTGTGGCAATGCACATCGCCACGAACGGCCCGCCTGCGCAGTTGGATGAGCGATCTCCGACTCGATCTCTGTCATGATTTCATTGCAGTCAGTGGTGCAGCACACCATGTAATGCTGCGTCGTGACGATGCCTGGCCAAGCAAGGTCCGGATCATCCTAGCCCTGCAGCGCTCCACCGAAAAACAGCAAACTTGCGGTAAGGGGAATCCTCAACGAAACTTACAAGGTCCAAAAGTAGTTCATCCGCGATACCCCCCAAGCCCATTCTCACTACTGCAAGTAGTTAAACTCTGGCAAGCCTTCAACCCTTTTCGCGTGCTGGCACCCGTCCTCTCAACGCTTTCCAGCCCCAGTTCCAAGCACGATCCCACTACTCTACCTGCGAAGTACTGATTATCTGACATCTACCGTATCTGCAGATCAACCTAGCCCATGGCAACTCAACATCGTACGATATCGTGCGATTTGGTGCAGTGCCGAGTGAGACCATGACTTCCCTTCACACACCAGATCCTGTGTATGGTACGCAGGAATGCAGTGCAATAGATGACAGTACAATGCTGTATGATACCTCAACACATGCACAGTAGTCTAATGACATGGTATCATTAAGTTTAAGGGAAGTCTCGTAAGTAGTTTTGGCTCGCTAGCATAGCCGAGCCACGCGTGTGACAATAGAGTCAGAATGACTCGGAGTAAGCACGTCCGAAGAGAAATCAGGATAGCATGAGAGCTGTGCGAGAAAAAGTTTATGCTGGGATAGTATCCGCAGGCACAGCGCCCAAATCCATGGCCAAGGAGCAGTTCGAGGCAGCTTGGATGTAGTTGGGTATGATGACCTGCGAGCTGCTCTGCATAAGCACGCTTGAATATGTCTTCAAAACCAGCCTTCTCCAACACGGACTGAAGAGAGAGAAAGGACCAGAAATTCTTTAAATTATCACTGCAGCACCCACTACAAAGGAGTGTTTTTCGTCGTAAACTCCTGTAATTTACGAAGCGTCCGATTATGGTCTCATTTGTACAATAGCAAAGATTCTGGCTGTGGAGTTGCGGGATCAGGCTGGTGAACTCGGTGCTTCGTCATGCAGGACTAGTTACTCTTCTGGTTTGACACATGAGGGGTGTGGAGCTCCGCCTGCTTGCCATGCATCCCCGTCTCGTCCAGTGCCCCGAGCTCTCTCAAGTAGGACCTGCTGAAAACGCGGGCTCCGAGTTCTGAGAGGTGCAGGGCTGTGGAAAGTTGCGTGCAACTTCATGAAGGTTAAATCAAAACCTGCAGTGCACGTCAAGCAAGGCGACACGGAGCCTCCGACCATCTCCACAAACAAGTCTGAAAAGGCATCAATGTCAACCAAAAAAACTCTTTCGGCCCCCAGCTAAACAGCCCTAAGCCCGTCGTCCCTCCACACCAGACACATCGGAAAATACTTGAGACTGGAGCAGTTCCACGCCAGTCACTTTGTAACATCGAACAAAATCGAGGAATGACTACTGCTTGTGCTAGTCGGTGAAGGAGCTTCGCCCCGCGCCCCGTTCTTAGCACGGGCTTTACAACATCGTTCCAATAACAAAAATCTTGCACCGCCGGAAGAGATCCGTCAAGGGGTGCTGCGTTGTTGCTTGGAGGGTGTTCGAATCAGTGTATGTAGGTGGTGCAAGATTTCCTCCATCCACCGTTTTACTACGACTACTACGACTGCTACTACGACTGATACGACTACGACTACGGCGACTACTACTACCACCACCACTGACGACGACGACTACCACTACTACTGCCTCTGCCAGAAATACTGGTGCTGCTGCTTCTGCTGCTGCTACTACTACTGGCGTTGCAACGACTTCTGCTACTGCCAGGTGTGCTGATGCCTAACACTGCTGCCGCCGCTGTTATTGCCTTTAAGGGACGATGGTGAGGACGACTGTGATGCTAAGATTATGAAGGAGTCTGTCACGAAGAAGAGAAGAGTCGTGGCAAAATGGCTTGATGTTTGTCAAGGGAGATAGCGCAGGCATGCTGCCAAGGGTGCCTCAGGACGGAGGTTGAGGGTTCAGGCAGTGGTGGTATCAATTATTAAACCCTGAAGATAGCACAGAATTGGAAAACGGAACCAGGCGGAAGTCTGACCCGAAGTGTCATTCCAAACTTCGGTGCAATGCGACAGGAACGGGCCGAGGAGCTTACACGGCGAGCCCAGGACGTTCTCTGAAATGCACCTATGCTCTCCGAACTCGCGGATGTTCGTGGAGGGCAAATAATGAGAAGCCTGCATGCTTCTGCAAGGAGGATGTCGCAGACAGCTGCAAGTCCCACATGGAGGACTACGGCCTTCACAACCTTCATGGAATCAACAGCGTTCAAAGATAGGAGCTCCTCCTTTGAGTGCAGACAGGTGCTGAAAGCCACTGGTTCAAGTTGCTGTGCTGCCTCAGAGCTGGAGGACTTCGTAAGCTTGAAGATGCAAGCAGTGGAACGCATCCAGGCCGAACTCTCAGTCAGGGCTCCGAAACCTTGGGACTTTCCGTCGTGGACTTCGCCAGGAAGACGTGCGGGTTTCCGTCCAGACGACGGTCTCGACGATGGAAGAGGCCCAGGGCCGAGCCTGAAAACGTTCCTAGCCGGTGAGCGAAGTGAAGTGGGACGGCAAGCTGAACCTCGATGAGAGCGTGTGGAAGTTCTAAGCTCCATGGACTTATTCGAGTGCGACATGGCAATGTCTGAGAACGAATTGCAGCAGGGTCTTGATGTTACTGTTAAAGTTCTTTTGGAGTTCATCAGATGTGGATGCACTGGATACTCTCTTTGCCGCGATGACTGTTGACGGCAGTTGTAGAATTTGCCAACACACAGAACACCCTCAACGTATATCTTGGTCGAAAACTGTTTGTGCTGTGTGGTCTGCATGCGCCGCACGTGGACATAGCTATCTTATCGGTGCTTTTTGCATGTTGAGAGTCGTTACATTCTTTTGTCCTTAGTGACCTCGGCACGGAAGTTCTCACGTACATACCGTATGTGCTGAAATCGTGCGTTCCCAGCTCGTACGGTCTGAGAGGCATGATGCAGGTGTGTACACGAGGTACGCTTTGCACCTTTGATCCGCCCTAAAGACCGACCGACACCCACCATACGGCCAGGAATCCGAACTTCTGACGACCCTCATAATGCGTATCGGTATTCCTTGCACCTGTGGCCTTGAGTTGGGGAGCGCGTGCGTCTTCGAGCTGTGGAACCGGCACGGAGCTGCAAAATCAATGCTCGGTACGCGGACCCCTGGGGCAAATCAATGCTCGGTGCATAGATCCCGGGCGGTTTTTCAACGTTCGGTATTGGCACACGTGCGTTTTCGATCCGTGGGTAAACGCACTGCTTTCGAAGGCAGAGGGCAAACCCAACACAGCTGGTATCTGAGTGGCTTGTAGCAGCACTCCAAAGGCCACGCAGGCAGTTGCCGCTCGCTGCCGGGCTGGGGAGCTCCTGGCTGAGCAGGCAGAGGCCAGGGGCCGTGCTCACAAAGGTTCTGACTGCCCAGTGCGTAGAGTACAGTGTGTGGAGATGATCCGAGTGCAATCAGCTGAGCGATTTCGCTTCTGAGCCGGCCCATAAGCCCTTTCTCCGGGACGAGGCCTAACGTCAATTGCATTCCCACTGGTAACCCTGCAGCGGAATGTGGCCGGAAGCAGTGCCGAGGGCGAGTCCTCCGCTGCAGCCCAGAATGCTCGAAATGCGCAGGCTCCGGGATGTAGTCACGGGCGTGTGCTTGTGTTTGCACGTGTCAGCAGTGTGCAGTGCGCGCGCTGCCTCCAGACTCCAGACCATGTGCCCAAATCTTTCCGGTGATGACTGCAAGTCAATGTTGCCACGCTTCGCTCCTGGCTCCACGCTGCATGCTTGCATCCTTTGATGGAGGGTTTAATGGTTTAGCTGAGGGGGGCGAATCTTTGTGTTGTGTTGTGCGCAAGCAAAGGTAGATGAAAGCATGATGCCACAACCACCATCTACACAAGGCAACGAAAGCATCTGAGCCAGAACGTAGACGATCAACCCTCAAGCATGATGAGCAGGATGTTGGCTTGCACAGACATTAAAATCATAAAAACCATAAATACGGTGGACTGCCCGAAACAGAGCTGATTGCAATGTGGAGTTCTGCTTGAAGAGCAGCAAAGAATGCTCCAGTTGTCTCAGCCTGCGCCCCGGATATCTAGTTTAAGAATCTATGAATGCATGAGGGGAAGGTGACCAGCAATCTCAACGTCACTCGCTGAAATGCAGGTCACCTCAGCCTTGGTTTGCTTGAAAGTTATCTATTTTGGCCGGAAAGGTAGTTGCTGCAGAATCTGGCATCTCCCTGCTTCTGCGTCCCTGCGCTGGCTCTTCATCTTCACTGTAAAGGTCTTCCCCTTGGTGGTTTCACTCAGGCATGGAAGACGAGGCGAGCAGAGTACGGCAGCTGACACTCTCAGTCCCTCGAATCGAGGCGGTCCTGCTGACAGTTGCAAGCGACTTCCCGCTACTAGTAACCTACCGCCCCCAACCGGACCTCCGTAGCAAGACAAGCCTTGATTCGGAGAGCTCTGCAGGTCAAAACGTACCGCCGAGTTTGCACCTACGCCGTCCTTCCGGCCAAAGTTGCACACCCGGAACCCGACCTCATCGCACGACAGGATGTCTTAGGCTGCAGGCTGGAAGAGACGGCCGTGGGATTGATGCATGCAGAGTCTCAAATCAACCGAACGTGCGAATGGCTGAAGATGGTACTCGTAGAGCTTTCAGTTCTGGGAACATCTTGGAACACGAGGGTCTAGCAATTGCCTCAGCCAGGACGGTCAGCGCAAGCCGGCGCACTTCGTCTACCATGTGCAGTGCAATTGGTCAGGTATGCAGAGGCAGGAAGTTGATCAACTATGCAATGGGACTGAATTTGGGAAATCCTGGACTACAAGCTGCAGCTTCAGCCCGTAGCGACGTAGCGCTGGTTTCCAAGGATCCACCAGAACGCCAGTCTTATGTCACTGTCTTTGCCCCTCTGGATAGGCCCGACTTAGAGTTCGGCTCCAATGCTGATCTGCTTTCTCAAGCGCCTTGGACCATGGCTAGACTCGATGTGGCAAGAGCCTAGAGCCGCTTTGTTAAGCCGTCGAAGCAAAGGAGCGGGGCGACTCCTGCTGGTTGTGGCCTGAGGTATTTAGGGTGCAAGGGCCTCCTGCAATTGCGGGTTGTGTCGGAGACGCTTTGATGAGGTGGGATTCCTTGCCAGCTTGCTACACCATCAAGAGAAAGTGGGCCGACCTTCACAGGCATCGCTGCTTTCACGGCTGTGACTTTGAAGACTCGAAGACAGCTCATCCAGGCTACACAGCTTGGTGGATTCTGAGCTGGCCTTTGACAAAGCTGGAGGTTTCCGCCGCGTGAAGGCAATCGCTTGTTGTTTGTGATGTGCTCTATCTCTTCCAGCATATTTGCCACTCTGCAGACACGCATGCCTCCGCTGCCGGAAGCTGGAGTGCGATCCTGAGTCGCAGGGCCTCCAGAGATAGACCTCCAGCTTCCGGATCTGGGGATCGCCCGATGTCTGAGGACCTGAACGACTTTCTGGTGACTCTCGCAGCCACGGGTGATGCAGCTTGGTTGCAGGTATGTTGAAGACGCAAAGCTTGCAACTCCTTGATGGGACATCGTCACGGCCTAGGTTCTGGCACTAAGCCGTCAGTGTCTCAGTGTTTTGATACCGAAGCTGTCTCTTTCTGCCTGTCTGCGTGCCTGTCCGTCTGTCTGTATCTCTTCCCTTTCTCGCACTCTTCCCTTTCCATTTCTCCCTCCCTTGCCCCTCCGAGGTCCGACATCGGGTAATCAGTCAGATGCCACAGGTTCATTCCGCTGCTTTCATGTGCAGTTGAATGATTAGGTATTTCGGGTAATGCAATCTCTGATGCTTCCAGTCCACCTTCACAAGGGCACATGGGGAACTGAATTGATGTAAACGTGTGCCAGACGCCTTTGATGAGCTTAACCTGCTCCACACGATCTACGTCGAGAATCGCCGGTCAGCTCAGGCCAACATGTGCTCGGGAAGGCCAGCAGCATTCGGAGCAACAGCAAAGAGTATCCATTGCTGCTATGCTAGCTAGGTCCCAACAGGCCCAAACTAAAACCCCTAAACCCCAAACCCTAAACCCCTAAACCCCTAAACCCCAAACCGCTAAACCCTAAACCCCTAATATCCTAAACCCTAAACCCCTAAACCCCTAAACCCCTAAAACCCTAAACCCCTAAACCCAAAAGGCCCCCTAGCTCAAAAGCCTGTGGCCCGGGCCTCTTTCCGAGGCCTGGGCCCATACTTCGCAGAGTTGAACAAGGCCAGGATAGGGTTTAGGGTTTAGGGGTTTAGGGTTTAGGGTTTAGGGTTTAGGGTTTAGGGTTTAGGGGTTTAGGGTTTAGGGTTTTAGGGGTTCAGGGGTTTAGGGGTTTAGGGGAGTCCGAGCTGGGGCGTCTGGAGCGGCCTTCGGGACCCATGGGTAGTTTTCTAAATTAGGGTCCCTTTTTCGGTCCCCAATCCCTTTTTAAACAGGACCCTAAAAGGGACCTTAATTTAGAGAACTACCCCCATGCTTCGGGAGTAGCAGAAAATAGCGCTTGAAAGCCCTGCGATATCGGACGAAACACATCGGGAAGGAGTTGATTTAACTTGGCTGCGATTGGGATTCTGGTGTTCGCTTCAATGTGGTGTGCGGCAGCGAAGCTGCTTCTGTCAAAGTGGGTAAGCTGGCACACGGAGCTGCGTGTACGATCTTGAACGCTAGCCAGCACGGAGAAGGGTTTCTGCTATGCCAGGCGAGGGGAGTCTGGCAGAGAGCATGTCAATTATTAGCTTCGGTGTCGGTCCTTTCCCAACAAGCTTCGCTGATGAGAGGCACTCTGACAGTGTTGATGCAGTATGGCAGAGATTATCGTCAGTCCTGCCACCCTGGGACCCCGATGTCAGTGTGAGGTCTTGGCTGAAATTCCCTGGCAGCTTCTTCAGGCTTTGATGGCTTGCTTGGACTGGTGATAGCAAGCTCGGGGTGCGGCAGCTCGTGAGTGCGCAACGCCGAGTCGAAGTACTCCGCTTTCAGAATTGCAAGGGTTCCCCAGCCACCCATGGCAGGACTGCCTCCCGTTGAGAAACTTCGCAACAAGCGGCGTGAGCTGCCGGCCAAGGCTGAGCGAGCTGATATGGTCATTGCTAACCTATTGGGGATGCAGCGGGATGCAGAATGCTTCAGAATGCCAGCAGAGACTTCCGCAGAGCTGTGAAGGGCGGGCAGCAGAGGAAACACCTTCTGCGGGAAAGGACGCCGGCTTGTAAGACACAGCTACATAGGCGGAACATGGTGGATCTTCGCGGGTGAGCTTGTTCCCTGATCTGGCAGTCCGCTTTTGCCAGGACCCTTCGTCTTGGAGCCCAGCTTCTATCATGCGGCGAGCAAGAAGGAGCTTGGGCCTCAGCGGAGCCCAGAGCGGAGCAGCTGTGACTGTGCCCAAGTCGTAAAAGCCGGAACAGGAGGGACACGGACTGTTTCAGTGCACGCCACAGGCTGCAGCGATGCCGGGAGGCACGCGAAGCGAAGACGAAGGCCAAGGAAGTCCATGCGCCAGGCCGCCTGAGGAAACGAGTTGCATAGCACGGGCGGTTCCCTTCAGAGCACGCAGAGTTGTCGTGCTCAAGGCACAGAGAAGCCCAAGAAGTTGCGGCGGGAGCCTTCTGGCAGGTGCCGGGCTCACCGGGCGCTTTTTGATTCTGCGACCCACCTTTCAAACAGCTGGGCGGTTTTCGATATGGAACCTCAGTGGCCTTCATGCAGGTTGGACAGCCAGTCCTTGGCCAGTCCTGCCAGTCCGGCCAGCCCTACCAGCCCATCTTCGCGAAGGATGTCCCGCAGGCTGTCGCATCAAGGCCGCCAGCGCCAACATGTGCCAAGGGAGTCAGAGCTTGGTGTAGCAGTGGAGAGGCAGCCGCACGATGCTGGCCAAGTCCAATTCGTTGCCGCTGTTAGAGGCGGAGGCCCGACAAGACCTGTCAAGCAAGCAGGGTGCCAACGAAACGAACTGCAACTGCTTCGTCGCGAAGCTGCAGGGTTGGAGAGTCGCAAGCGAAGCGTTTCAGACGGACGGACGGACGGTTGAATCATTGAAGCTCCCTGTAGTTCGAAGATCCGATGTCGCGAGAGTCGCCAGAGCTGCTGCCTCAGGAACCAGACTCTAGACTTCGTGTCACCTCTCATATCGCACGTAGCACGACGGCATTCGAGTGGTGTGGTAGCAGTCGGAAGCCCAGGTTCAGCTGGGACGAGCTTCAGAGCTTGGAGGAAAACCTTGCGTACTGCAGAACCACCAATGCTCGATCTTTCGCTTGAAGAGGGTGTCGTCTTTTCGCTGCAAATGCTCTGGAGGACAGCAAGAGTCACGACAGGCCTTGGTTGTAGCTGGCATCTGCAAGCCGCAAGCATCTCTGCCGCGAATGTTCTCGATTGGCAGGGCTGTAGCCAGTCAGAGCATGCAGCTGCACTGATGACTGCTTGGCGAGGCTCGCATGCTCCCATTACAGTTTCTTTGCCCTTCGAATGGGCAAGAAGGCCTGCCTGCCGGGGAGCTGCTTTGGTGCCTCCAAGCCAAAAGCCTTGTACGGAAAGCATCTGGCAGCCGGAAGAGCGCTCAGAGCAGCAAAACTGGTTGACCTGCACCAGGACTTGGCTCCTTGCGAGAAGGACTACTGGAAGAGGATGGCCCTGAAGGCAGTGCGGCTTCGAAACTGGCTTTGGTTTCTGGATGTTACTGGCCTGTGACGTGCCTGGCCAGAGGAGAAGCGAGAACTGGGGCGCCGAGCACAGCTCCTGCCCCAGGAACTGCTGGCACCCCCCCGCTCCAGGCACGGAGCTGCGTACGGGAGCCGTGTGGTCGGAGTGCGGCCAGCCGCCAGGCCGATCGACGACTTGCCGGACGAAACGTCGACGTGAGCTCCCAAGTCGAAATTCTTCGAAACTGCAGGGGGCTCTTTCTCTAAGATGTGCGACAGTTGCAAGGTCGGAGCAATGCTTCGTGTAGTGGTAGTGCACCGATGCCCGTGCTCCCTCGGCACTAAGCTAAGTTACTCGTAGCATCTCCGGCTCCTCGGCTCCTCCTTTTTCCCAACTCTTGCCTTCGTGATTTTAGTTATGCTCTCGCCAGGTTCAGCAGCCGGAGCTTTTGGCTGAGCACTCCAGACGCGTCCGGGTCCTTGCTACTCTCGCGTCCTCAGAGTGTCCTCGAGAGCGACCTCGTCCAGGATATATGTCTGCAAGTATGCAAGGCAAGTTGAGGGAAGTTGGGGTTTTGCGAACGATTGATTTTGAAATATGGCCCTGATTCCCGAAACCGAAGCCCTTGGCTGAGCAGCTGAAAGCCAATGCCTCGTCCATCGGGGAGATGTCACATGGCACACGACATCACAGAACAGCGCATGTTTGTAGCTGGTTTGTCCTGCCTAGTGGATGCGACGATCCCATCAGCTGAGGCTATCGGCGAGCCAATCTGTCGAGCGCCTGCCGGCGTTGCCACCCCCGGGCTTCAACGAGCCTTTTCGAGAGGCCTGCGAGCGGCAGCAGGAGAAGCAGCAGCAGGTGGTGGTGGTAGCAGTGGTAGTGATGGTGGTGGTAGTACTAGTAGCAGAAGCAGTAGTAGTAGCAGCAGCAGCAGGAGTAGTGGTGGTAGTAGTAGTAGTAGTAGTAGCAGTAGTAGCGGAAGCGGCAGCGGCAGCGGTACTGTAGCAGTAGCAGCAGTAACAGTAGTAGCAGAGCAGCAGTAGTATCAGTAGCAGCGGACGCAAGAGGAGTAGTAGAGTCGTCGTTGTCGTAGTGGTAGTCATAGCAGCAGCAGCAGCAGCAGCAGCAGCCGCAGCAACAGCAGGAGGAGGAGTAGTAGTGGTGCTTAACAGCACGAAGCTTCTGCCATGACATGGTGACGGTAAGTACATGTGCAGCAGTTATCATTAAACTACTCAGAACAGCAATCTTGTCAGTCATCCTAGCTGTGCTCGGAAGAATACAACGAATATTCCTAGGTAGGAATCAGAGGTGTAACCATTTCGTGCAGTCATGCTGCTAATAATCAGGGCTCATTTCCCCAATGACAGCAGAAGTGTTATTTCAACACCAGTGTGATGATGATAATGTTATTAATGATGATGCTGGCTCATGGGGTCATGACATGCAGTGATGATGATAGCAGCAGTCATACTGGTGATGATAGTGCTGAGCCATCATTTGGCCCGTTCTCGTGCTAACCAAGTCAGCAATACATGTTGAACATTCTCATGATCTTCTTCGGATATAGTCACACTCAAGAGAATGATCTTCATAAGTGTGAGAGAAATGAGATACCTGTAGCATTAATGCACATTAGTGCTGATCATCGACAATACAGTCACTGAAATGATTAGTGGGGGCAGGACCAGCTGACCAGCTATGACCGGTAAGCGCGGCTATGAATACTCATCAGCATGAACACCGCCTGTGTGCAACCAAGAGTCGAGACGTGAGCACGTCTGCAGGGATCTGCGGGAACCAAGAGGAGCAGGCGGGCAGAAGCTCTGGCAGCAGCGTTGCAACGCTAGCCTGAAAGGCTGCATGCATCACAAGCTGTAGGCGTTGCACGCAGATATGGACAGCTTGTACCCGATGTCATTAGAGTCATTACCTGTACCAACTATTGACGTGCTGAAAGTCAGGCCAGTGTCTGAGCAGAAGTCGTACGGTGTGGCAGCACGCCCAGAAGCGCAAACATGTTCTGAAGCAGGTGGTACAACGTGGAAGGTGGAATAGGCAGTTAGGGCTTGATAAAAGGAATCGCGCATCTGCAGTAGCTCAGTAGCTGCTGCAAAGCCTTGCAATTCTTTCTGCTCAGGGCCTTGCCTCCCTCATGATGAAGCCTGCAGAGAGGACAGAACACGGGGAGGCCCAGATCATCAGCTTTGACGTCAACTCCACCCTTTTTCGCTCCTGTCAATCTTGTGAGAGTTGCTGGGTGGGGCGCCGAAGTCGCATGCTGGCAGGTCGTGATGCGAGATCTCTGCGAGGGCTTTCAGGTCTGCCTCCTTGGCGAACCAGCCCCACAGGCCGGAGGCAGAGTAAGAGGGGAACACCTGTTTTCTTAGCTTTGGTTAGTAGGGAATGAAAGAATGGTAGTAATAGTAGTTATAATTGTACCAAATGCCTCCATTCTAAACCCTAAACCCTGAACCCTAAACCCTAAACCAAAGGTAAGTTTTGTGAATGGTTCAACATGGCACTCTCGCCTGGAGCTCAAAGTTCAAAGTACGGCAGCCAGGTGCCACGAAGCATGCGCCTCAAGGAGCCCATGAAGATCTACCGTCTTCCTGGCCGAGAGGAGACTATGAAGGCCCTCTGCGAATTCGAAGAAGTGCAGATGAAGGAGGCTAGAGTCAGAGTGATGGAGCTGATTCACGGTGCCACGAGAAGTTGAGTTACGGATCAATTGACAAAGCGCGGGTGAAGTACGAGGGCCCTGGCGCCTCTTGTCGAACGCTGACCCAATCTTCGAGTGACTGACTCTGCGTCTCTTGGTGCGCTTGACAGAATTGCCCAACCAGGTGTACCGAGTTTACTGCAACCTGCTGCAGTCCGAAGGCGCTCTCCGAAGCTTCCAGGACGTTGTTTGCCGCATTTCACCACTTGCCAACAGCACAGTCAGGGATAGCAACAGCTCTGTTCAGAAAGCTTGTGTTTGTCGCAGGGGTGGATCCTGGCGGCGGGCTGCTTCCTGAGCTTCCGCCCGACAAGGACCTAGGGACTGCACAGCACTCGCCCAACTCATAGCTTGGCTCGACAGAGGTGGGGGTTTCCGAAAATAGGGGACCCTAATATGGTACCCCAAATAGTAGGATCCTTATTATAAGGACCCCAAAATAAGGTACCCCTTATTCTCGGAAACTCCTACATTGCAAAACGGATCAGGCGACCTACTAGTTGACCATACAGTAGAAGCCCTAGTGTCTTAAGACTGATGTTGGGTTTAGGGTTTAGGGTTTAGGGTTTAGGATTTAGGGTTTAGGATGTAAGGGGAATCCCAGCACTAATTGTCCTTAATCCAGTTCCAACCTTTTCGGGGCTTACGAGAAGTCAGGTACCGGTACATAAAACCACCGACAGTCCAACCAAGGTACCCTAAACCCAAAACCCTAAACCCTAAACCCTAAACCCTAAACCCTAACTAGCCCAGCCCCTGGTCCTTCCAACTCCACCGCCATACAGAAATCGAACTTAAATCATAAGATGGACGCCCCATACAAGTTAGGGTATACTCCTAAAAACTCCTTAGCTACCTACATATTTAATCTTTATAAACCCTACACCCTAAACCCTAAACCCCTAAACCCTAAACCCCTAAGCCCCTAAACCCTAGACCCTAAACCCTTAATATGGACACCCCTGCAATTTAGGGTACACTCCTTAAGACTCCTTAACTAAAGGGAGCTATCTACCTGTTAAATCATAATAAGCCCTAAACCTCTAAACCCCCAAACCCTGAACCCCTAAACCCCCAAACCCTGAACCCCTACACCCTGAACCCTGAACCCTAAACCCTTAAATCCTAAACCCTGAACCCTAAACCCCTAAACCCTAAACCCTTAATATGGACGCCCCTGCAGATTTAGGAGTGTGGTAGTCTCTCTGGGCATGGCCTGGTCTCTTTTCTCACCCAGCAGCCAAGGCGGTGCTTAGCTGCCGCCAAGGGGTCGTAGGCACTTCTGTGGATGTGGACGGTCTATAGTTCTAGGGTCTAGGGTTTAGGGTTTAGGGTTTAGGGTTTAGGGTTTAGGGTGTTTAAGGTTTAGGGTTTGGGGTTTAGGGTTTAGGGTCTGTGGATGTGGATGGTCTATAGTTCTAGGGTTTACCTGAACCCCAAACTAACCTACAGTTTTAAGAACTTATGAAAAGAAATCAGAATAGGGATCCCTAGAGAGAGCGGTTTTATAGGGTCCAGGGAGGGTTTAAGCTGAAGTGTTTAGTTCTTGGCTTTAGTTTTTGGTCTTGGGCGCTTGAAGGTGAGGTTTACGGGATCGGGCTTAGCGGCCCTGTTGGAACTGTAAAGGCCCCTCCGTTAGTCTTTGGTCTTTGGGGTACCCTAAACCCTAAACTCTACAAGGCTTTAGGGTGAGACCCTTCGGCGTTTGGAGCTTGGGGTTTACGGCTTCAGGGCTCCGGGCTTAAGGCTCAAAGTTCAGTGTCAGGGTCTAGGATTCCGGGTGAGTTAAGGTTTAAGTTTTAGGATTTAGGGTTTAGGGCTTAGGGTTTAGAGTTTAGGGTTTAGGGGCTTAGGGTTGAAGGTATAGTTTTATTAAGGGTTTTACATAATTAAGGCTGGCCGGTCAAGTATCATGCAGCTAGGCTGCATATCTCATGACGCCTTCCAGCTTCCTGGCACACAGTCACAAGTGACACATGTCCGTGCATCCAAAGCCAAAATTTAGGGCTTAGGGTTTAGGGTTTACCCTAAACGCTTAACCCAAAAAACCTGAAACAGTTTAAACCACACACAACGGCTAGACCCCTTAACCCTAAACCCTCACGCTGAAAGCCCTTAAGCCCTGACCTCCTTCATGCTTCACCCGGAACTACCCCCGGCTTGGTGCACCCTAAACCTCCCCAAACACCCAAACCAGGGTTTTAAGGTTTTGGGTTTAGGGTTCACCTAAAACCCTAAACCTCAGACACTGAACACCCCGAACCTGAGCCACGAGACTTTACCTGCGCTAAACTCTTCAAAAAGTTTGAACATGCTCTTAAGTGGGGATCTAGACAGGATCGGCAAGCCGTAAACCCTAAACCCTAAGCCCCAAACCCTAAACCCAAAACCTTAAGCCCCAAACCCTAAACCCTAAGCCCTAAACCCTAAACCCTAAGCCCTAGTCCCTAAACCCTAAACCCAAAACCCTAAACCCTGAGCCGTAAACCCTAAGTCTTGAAAGCTAAACCCTAAGCCCTAAACCCTAAACTCGAAGCCCAAAACCCAAAACTCGACACCCTAAACCCTAAACCCTACACCCTAAACACGAAACCCTAAAACCCTGAGGGGTCTAAGACCTGGCGAGTTGGGACCCCCGGCGTCTTCTCCTCCAGGGCTTCGGCCACGCCTGGGTTCTCAGGCTTGGCTTGGGGCTTTAGGGCTTTAGGGTTTCAGGGCTTTAGGGTTTTAGGGTTTAGGATTTTAGGGTTTAGGGTTTAGCATTTTAGGGTTTAGGGTTTTCGGGTTTGGGGTTTAGAGTTTTCGGGTTTAGGGTTTGTTTAGGGTTTAGGATTTAGGGTTTAGGGGTTTTGGGCTTTTGTTAGCCGAGTCCTTTCTCCGAGGTGTAGAGTTTAGGGCTTGGTAATACAGGGGTCTTCAAGGCTTAGAATTGGGTTCCTCTGAGAAGGGTTTATAAGGGGGTTGCTCGAAGTGTCATTATAAGGGTTTTATCACAGGGATGTGAATATAACGGGGCGTTGTGACAACAAACTGTGGTATGACATACTCTGTCATACGATAAGGAAGCACTTAAACCCTGAAACGCAGGCCGCTTCCCAAAACCCAAAACCCTAAACCCTAATTAAACCCTAAACCCTAATTAAACCCTAAACCCTAAACCCTAAACCCTAAACCCTAAACCCTTCCCAAAGTGGCCGAGGCTCGAGGAAGGTCCGCTCGGGGGAGCTGGTTCGCAAAGACGGGCACGGTCTCTAAAAACTTGACCCGCTCCTCGAATTCCTCTCTCTGGCCTGGGGTTTAGGGTTTAGGGTTTAGGGTCTAGGGTTCAGGGTTTAGGGTTTAGGGTTCAGGGGGTTCTTGGTTTCTTGGCGGTTTAGAAGTTGGGGGGTAGAGTTTTGCGAGATTTAGGGCTTGGGGTCTGGGGATTTAAGGGGTTTGGGTTCCGGGGTTTGGAGGTTGGGGGGTTTGGGGTTTGGGCATCGGGAGGGCGAGTCATGCACAGCTCCAAAACCAAAGCCAGCCTAGGCGAAGTTTTGTCATGCGGTGGCCGAGAGGCTGTGATACTGCTGCATGCGCCAGGAAGTGGGCCAGAGCCCTTCCAGACAGGAGCAGGTATCATTTGAACCACAGAGGCGTTGGCCCATCGCTGAGAAAAGGGAAAGCTCGCTCAGGGCCTAAGGGATGTGGGGCTGGCAACCTAGGTGTCTGCCACCTTGCAGGGGAAGTCTTTTGGTCTCTGGCTGAGTCCTATAAACCCTAAACCCTAAACCCTAAACCCTAAACTCTAAACCCTAAACCCTAAACTCTAAACCCTAAACCCTAAACCCTAAACCCTAAACCCTAAACCCTATTCGTTGGCTTCTGGCTGGGCGCTGGTAGTGTGGTCGGGTTTAGGGTAAGCTCGGTGTGGAACTCGCTGAGGCTTAGACACAGAAGCAACCACGGCTCTGTCTGAAAAGCTGCGCCGAGCAGGCAACCGTAGACTTGCAAAGCGCAGCAGCTTTAAGGCTCAAAAGGCTGTGCCAGCTGAGCTTCAGTCCTTTTCACCTTTCCGCTCGCATCTCGGGTCGGAAATAAGGTCGTCCTGGTCACAGTCGGCCCCGTCATCGGCCAGTCGAGCCTCAAACCGTGTTGTGGTTGTCGCCCTCCTCCTGATCGGCGAAGGTCCATCTCCCATCCTCTCGCCATCCTCCTACTTCTGCCAGAAGCTCTCTCCATGGCGCCGTGCTGTGCAGCTCTGATCTTCCGGGGGCTCTGCGGCCGGGAGCTCTGAGACATCATGCCGACCACTGGCAAATCATGATCGCGTCGAGAAAGGCCTGTAGTCGGCCCAGCTGCCACATCCGCCTGCGCCTCCGCCCATCCCAGACATCACCGCACTTTGAGGCAGATCCCGGCTCTCGGAAGCGCCATGGCCGCCATTGATTCGTGGCCCGCTGGCCACGGCGCCTCCAGCGGCCGGGGCCACGTTCCGCGTCCTCGGGATGCAGGGTTTCGGGTTTAGCTCAAACCCGGATCCCAATGCAAGCAGCAGCCAGCACGAGCAATGGCCAAAACTTATGAAAATAAGAAAGTCAACACTTACCTAGAGCCTCCATCTGCCCTGTATTAAACCCTAACAACTCCTACTTAAAAACCATAAGCCAACATAAAGGGCTCAAGGAGGCTACTGCTGACTGTTGCCAACTGACAACTCCGAACAAGGCCAAGGACCCCCAAAACGGGGTCCCGCAGTCTTCTCTTTCTCCAATCGGCAAAGGAGCACACATAATGACTTTTACAATACCCGTATAGTTAGTTTAGGGTTTTTAGGGCTTCTATAAGGCTTCTATAAGGTATATAGACCTTCTATAAGGCTCCTCTACGGCAACTACCCACCTGAAAAGGTCCTAGATATAGCACTCTTTAAAACAACCCGGAAAGGAGCCCTACAGGATCCCCTCAAGGATCCCTTAAAGGAGGCCCTTAAAGGACCCTTGAACCCCAAACCCCAGACCCTAAACCCTAAACCCTAAACCCTAAACCCTAAAACCCTAAAACCCTAAACCCAAAGCCCTTGAAGTAGCCGCAATTTTTCAAACTGAGCCAGGTCAGCCAGGTCTCCCAAGTCGTGGCGTCTTTGGCGCCATGCTCTGCGGGTTCGGCGCCCCCATGCCCTGGGGACGGCATCGGGCAGTTAGGGCTCTTGGGTTAGGGTTTCGGGTCTCGGGGTTTAGGGTTTAAGGTTTAGGGTTTCGGGTCTTGGGGTTTAGGGTTTTGGGTTTAGGGTTCAGGGTTTCGGGTCTCGGGGTTTGGGGCTTAGGGTTCTTGGGATTAGGGTTTCCGGTTTCGGGGGTTTGCGGGATTAGGGGTTTAGGGACTTCGGGTTCATGGGGTTTTGTTCAGGGTTTCAGGTCTGGGTGTAGGGGATAAGGAAGATGGTGTCCGTATGATGAACAGGATGATGGTCATGATGATGATGATGATGGTGATGATGATGATGATGTTGTTGATGATGATGATGATGATAATGATGATGATGATGATGATGATGATGACCATCATCATCATCATCATCATGATGGTGATGGTAATGGTGATGGTGATGGTCATGACGATGACTATGATGATGATGACGACGACGACGAGGCTGATGATGATGATGATGATGATGATGATGATGACGCTGATGCTGAT
>CAJNDV010019935.1:15670-28841 GCA_905221635.1 Symbiodinium sp. CCMP2456 | reverse complement strand
GGGAGTACTATGGAAACTAACTACCCACCTGTAAAGGGCTTCTACCAATAAGGGATCTACTTTTTGGATCCTCTCGGGGGTCTGGGAACCCCCAACACTCTCAGCCCTCACAGCCGATGCCCCAGACCCTCGGCAGTATTCAGTAGAATAGGGTGCCAAAATGAGGGGTTCCCCTAAACCCAAAACCCTAAAGGGTCCTAACCCCCCTAAACCCCCCAAACCCCAGACCCTAAAACCTAAACCCTAAACCCTACGAGGTTCTACTTTCCCAGACCCCCGGAAGGATCTAGAAAGTAGAACCCCTAATTTGGGACCCTAACTACTAAAGGGTACTCTATAGGAACCCCCTTAAAGGGATCTACTTTCTAGATCCTTCCGGGGGTTTGGGTTCTGATTCTAGATCCTCCCGAGGGTCTGACACCCCAAGACCCGAAGACTGGACCGACAGATCTCAGGTCGCCTACAGCAGACTCGTCGGTTTAGGGTTTAGGGGTTTAGGTGTAGGGTTTAGGTTTAGAGTTTAGGAGTTTATGGGTTTAGGTTTACGGCTACGGGTTTAGAATTTAGGGGTTTAGGCGGTTTAGGGCTTAGGCTTAAAATTTAGGAGTTTAGGGGTGTAGGGTTTAGGGGCTAGGGTTTAGGTTTAAAGTTTAGGGGTTTAGAATCTGGGGGTTTAGGGTTGAGGCTTTGAGTTTAGTGGTTTGGGTTTGGGTTTTAGGGTGTAGTAGGGGTTTGCGCAAGGCAGAGCAATCGTTGCCACCCCGGTTGGGCACGCCAGGTCGATGTGAGCTTATTCGGTGTACCCTAAACCCTAAACCCTAAACCCTAAACCCTAAACCCTAAACCCTAAAACATTGGAGATTGGGGCTTTGTGTCGGCCGCTCTTGTAAGCCGCCATGAACTGCTGACCGCCTGTGGCCGTCTCCGAAAGATCGTCGGAGCGATGTCGATGTCTGCGGAAGATGGTTAGGGGTTTAGGGTTTAGGGGTTAGGGTTTAGGGTTTAGGGGTTTAGGGTTGAGGGTTTAGGGTTGCTTCGATCTTGTCGAAGGACTCGCAAGCAAGCTCTACGTCTAATCTTCCAGAAGGCCCGGCTGTAGAATACGGGTTTCCTGATGGCTACAAGGCTCGGTCCAAATCTCCTTGGAGGGAACCTCTTCCGAGTGTGATACAATCATCAGGGAAGGGCCCCGCGGTGTGTCGCTTGCTTCTCGGTGTTGTGGCAGATGCAGAAGGACGGCCCCACTGAGCTCCCCTGAGGGTGTCCCCAGAGAGCTAACTTTCTCTTGGATGACGGGCACAACGGCAAGAAGCTTGCTGCCGGAGTTGCCGGTGTCATTGCCGTAGTTTCAGTATGTTCTACTTTTCTTGTGTTGGATTCTCTTGTCCAGGAGCAGGTTTGCAGGGGGCTTATATATGTCGGGCTCCAGATCGTATGAGCCAAAGTTCATCTTGAAAGTCTTCGTGTTAGGCTTAGGATCTTGGTGTTTTAGGTTTATTGTCTAGCGGTTCAGGGTTTAGGTTTAGAGTCAAGGGGTTTAGGGTTTCTAGGATTTTGAGCTGAGGGATCTAAAACTTCGAAACCGTGGCAGGAAAAATTAGATCCTCAAACTTGGGGATCTATGCGCTTTATGGGAACCTAGTTCAAGGATCTGCCTTTAAAAATCGTCTGAGTGGTCTGCGCGAACCTCGGATGCTTCAGAGTTCCCAGGCTACCTCAAACAGCAGAGCTGGAACCCTCAAATCCTAAACGGCTGAGGTTCCAGAACCGCAATCCCAAAACCTAAACCGTTGAATCCGTTCAATAGTTCCCAGGCTTTCAAAACTCTTTGTACCCCAGAATTTCCTCAACCCTAAGTCGTCTGCCCTAAACCCTATATTCTCAAACCGCATACACTGTCATACACCCTAAACCCTAAATCGTCTGCGAGGTCTTGAAAGACTCGCTTCTCTCCATGGAATTCGAGGCTAGCGGGCAACTGTCAGGATTAGGGTTTAGGGGTTTAGGGTTTTGCAACACAAAAACATGTTCCCCCCCCCCCAGCCTCAGCATAGAGCCCGGGTCCTGTGGATTGAGCTGGCCTTTGCACAAGGGATCCTTCATATTTACTATTACGTCAAGCTTCAGACCAGAAGTAGCCCAGGAGCTAAATAGTCGAGTGATGCAGCTCATGGTCAAGCACTTGCATTGTCCACAAGCAGACCTGCCAGGGGATTGGCTGCTTGAAGTAACCCAAAACAAACACCGTAAGTAGGACAAAATGTCAATCAGGCGTAAGAGGCACCGTGCGCCTGAAGTGTACAGACATTATAGTGCTTTATTGGGTGTTGAGTTGAGGGTTAAGGGACTCTGAACAATTTTGGTGTACTATGGTTGTACTAACTAAGGAAAAGACAGTGGCAATGTAAACCCATGATCAATAATCCGTCTCCCTCAAGAAGGTTTAGAATAGGGCGATCTGAATATCCGGACCTTTGAAGAGAAGTGCGCGGCGCACATGCGAAATTTAGATGACAGCTCTCAGTACCAACGTCTTCCCCCCAAGCCCTCCAGGACCCCATTCTATGAATCCGTAACCGAGCAGGTTTTGAAGGGTCCGGTAAATGCCAAATCATAGTTCGACCTCCTTCCCAGACCCCCAAAAGGATCTACAAAATAGATCCCCTAAGGGGGTTCCTATAAAGTACCCTTTAGTAGTTAGGGTCCCTAATTAGGGGATTTTTTTTTTAAGATCCTTTTGGGGGTCTGGGTTACCCACGGGGTTGGGTTTGGGTTTACGGTTTGGGGGTTCAGGCTTAAGGTTTTCGGGTTTAGGTCTTTCGGGTTCCAAGATCACCGGGAGGACCGTGAAAGTAGATCCCCTAATGGTGCTTCCTATACAGAACCCTAGGTGTTCGTCCTGAACATGGAGCGATAACGCAAATGACAACCACAAGAAAAAACAACCAAGCCGTACATTGGCTGCGAGGAGATTATCAAGTTCTTCAAGATGATGAAGACCTATCACGACGAGGCCTGAAAACCCTAAACCCTAAACCAGGCTTCTTGGTTGTTACCCAGACCCCCAAAAGGATCTAAAAAATAGATCCCCTAATTAGGGACCCTAACTACTAAAGGGCACTTTATAGGAACCCCCTTAGGGGATCCATTTTTTAGATCCTTTTGGGGGTCTGGGTATGGAAGGCTGTGGTCGTTTCGCTGTTCTTGAGCGCATTCCCGAAACCCCAACCAGTACCTCCATGCAGAGACCCGCCCGTTGGCTAGAATAGAATGCACCCAGAGACTCCAATATCCCTTAATTAAGGAATATTCATTAAATTACAGCAGGATCCTTAATATCATTTAAGGTATATGCCTTAATTAAGGGATATTGGAGTCTCTGGGCAATCCTGGATGAAAAGGTACTGTGCGGGCCCGAAAGGTGAGCTTTGTATTGCTGTTCAGGAAGCTCTTACAACGCAGAACGAACGTGATGAACCATAAAACCGCTAAAGGGATCCACTTGCGGGGTCGTTTTGAGGTCCAGCTACCTCTCACCCAACTTCAAAACATCTGTTTGTTACAGCCTTTCGAACGCAGGCAAGAGAAGCTACCCCAAGGGTCCTGGGTGTCTCAGTCTCCATGTCTAAGGTAGAACCCATGGGCCCCTAGTATGGGCCCTTAACCCTGGCACCCTAATATACCTACTATATACCCTATATATACCCTTAAGGGACCCTAGAATTTTGGTAAGGGCCCATGTTAGGGGCCCATGGGTTCAACCTTAGACCATGGTAGAGTCCAGACTCTCCAGGAAGGGCTGCCATTGGGTTTTTTTGGGGGATCTCGTCAATCCGATTCTTGAGGCCCTGGCAAGTATCATGTCGCCTCACTTCGTGGTGTAGGCGTCGGCTTAGGGTGTTTATGTGTAGGGTTTATACTGTAGGAGCCTTACAGCAGAAGTGGTTGAAAAACTTACTGGCTACTTACTACTTGCTATTATTACCACTACCGGTCACTACCACTACCACCAGCACCACTACCACTACTACTACCACTAGCACTACCACTACCACCAGCACCACCACAACGACCAGTACCACAACCTCCACGACGACGACCACGACTATGACTACTACTACTACTACGACGACGACTACGACTGCTGCTGATGAGGCAGCCGTGAATCTTCCAGCAGACCTTTCGGCAGGAACGACATCCCAAAATTCCCGATGAACACCCGTTTAACCAGCAGAAACAGGTTCTTAGGGTTTGGGGTTTAGGTAGTTTTGCCGGTAGAAGCTCATGAAATCCGTAGGCCTGAAACTTTAAACCCTAAGTTAGGAACAAATGCTACCCCCCTCGAACTCCCTACAGCTATCCAAACCAGGACGGTGAGCTCGGCGCTGTCAAAATCGGACAGCTGTCCGAGCCCGAGTGTTCAAGGTCTGATGTATAGGTGCTGAACCCGTGGGTTTCTTGAGGGGTTCCAAACCCAGACCCCCGGAGGATCCAGAAAGTAGATCCCTTAATGGGAGGTCTTATAAAGAGACCTTAGTAGTATAGGGTCGTAAGTTAGGGGATCTACTTTCTAGATCCTTCCGGGGGTCTGGGAAATGGTTGCTATTAGGGGAACTATGGGGGGCTTAATACTGGGGGCCTGAACATTAGAATAGGGTCCCATCATGAGTTCTGTACGGGGTTGTGACAAGGATTCAATGAAGCTTCTATAGTAAAGGGGTTTTCATGGTTAGGGGTTCAAAGTCTAACAGGATCTTTCGGAGTGCTTATAATAGGCACAAGCAAACAATAAGATAGGCATATCCCATATAACCCCCTTATAATGAAGCCCAATAAGGTAGGGATATCCCTATAAAATGGTTATGCTTATGTCCTTTTTGGGTTCCTAATATATGATATTACGGGCGCGTGGCAACTAGGGTTATTATTCGGGTAGCTATACTGGCAGTTACTTACAAAGTCCACTTACCCAGACCCCCGGAAGGATCTAGAAAGTAGATCCCCCTAACTTACGACCCTATACTACTAAGGGCTCTTTATAAGACCTCCCATTAAGGGATCTACTGTTTGGATCCTCCCGGGGGTCTGGGTAAGGGGTCTACTTTCCCTACATCTGCCAGGGTCTCGGTTCGTTGTATCAGGTCCCAAATTACACGGGCCATCTACTTTCAGAATCGCGGAGACTCCCGAACCCAGACCCCTGGGAGGATGCAAAAAGTAGATCCCTTAATGGGGGTTCGTTTAAAGACCCTTTAGTAGTATAGGGTCCCAAATTAGGGGTTCGGCTTTTCAGATCCTCCCGGGGGTCTGGGAAGCCCTCATAAGGGAATGTTTCGAGGATCATGATCATCGGTCTTCGTGCACTCGGTGCCTACAGGGTGTTCGCAAGGGGGTTCAGGGTTTTGCATTTCCGGACTCAGCCATTTTGGCAACGTTGGGCTGTCTGGATTTCAGGCAACAGCTGCGAACATAATGACCCTGTCCCGTGGTAGGCGCAAATTTAACTAAGGGATTTCTACTTTGTAGATCCTCCCGGAGGTCTGGGTGGGGGATAAAATGCAAACCAGCCGTGCTGGTTTTTGTGGCACTCATTAGCTGAGTGTGTTACCCTCGGCTTTGTTGGAAACTTGTTTATGAGCTAGATCCCACCAACTGTAGAGAATGGCGGATGGAGATGGAGATCGAGATAGAGACAAACATAGAGATAAGTACTGATATAGAAACAGATTGGGGTCGCTGTCGAGATGTCTGTGTACCCAGGTCCTTAGGTGCCCAGTGCGCAACCCTTTGAACTGTGTGTTGTTGGTGGGTTTAGGGTTTAGGGTTTAGGGTTTAGGGTTTAGGGTTTAGGGTTTAGGGTTTAGGGTTTAGGGTTTAGGGTTTAGGGTTTAGGGTTAGGGTTAGGGTTTAGGCTTTAGGTTGGTAGTCTTGGAGGGGCAGGGTGTTCAGGGCTTTGGTGTTGTCGGGTTTCTTATTCCCAGACCCCTGAAAGGATCCAAGCACCAGAACCCCTGAAACGAGATATCCTAATGTTTTAGTGCTGTGTAAAGTCTCCAGGGTTTACCTTAAACTACCAAAACCTACTTTTTTGTAGGGTCCCTATAAATTCTATATTAGGGTTTATAATATGGACCTACAAAAAAGTAGGTTATGCTAGTTCAAGGTAGGGTTGAGGAAGTCGGTCAGCCCGCTGCGAAGCCACTGCCTTGGTGCTGCTCACGGAGGGCCACGAGACATCGGGTTGCGCCACTTTGGCCACAACCTGGACAGGCAAACCCTAAACCCTAAGCCCTAAACCCTAAAACCCTAAACCCTAAACCCTAAAACCCTAAAACCCTAAACCCTAAACCTTAAACGGAAGCCCTCACAAAGCAGTACGACGGCTTACGTAGGACCCCGGAGCCAATAACCACCAGACCACCTGCTGTCCCTCTTTGGGGTTAAAGGTCTAATATATGGGGTAAATACTTACCAATACTACAGTATTTTTGGGGCTCTGTATTATAATTATAGTATAATAGACCCCAAAACCCTATTCTAATTATCCAGGCTTATAGAACCCTTATCGCAACCCCTTTAAAGGAGCCCAAGACCCTGTTCTAATTCGTAAGGCCCATGCATCCTCAAGCCAGCAGTCTCTGCAAGGCTCATGAAGCACAGGGTTTAGGGCCGTTTAGGGTTTAGGGTTTAGGGTTTAGGGCCAGCCGTCCCTGCAAGGCTCATGAAGCACACCGAGCAGGTTCATATACCCAAGGAAACGATCCAGTGCGCCTGCTTAAACCCCAAAGCCTACACCCTAAACCCTAAACCATCAACCCTAAACCCTAAACCCTAAACCCTAGGAAACGATCCAGTGCGCCTGCTTCGCCTCACGGGCTCTAGGGGTTTGGGGTTTTGGCTTCAGGGTTTTAGGGTTTAGGGTTCATGGTAGTTTAGGGTTTAGGGTTTGGGTTCTTAAGCTTTAGTTGTTTAAGACTTTGGAGTTTTGGTCAATGGTAGCTTTGACTCCCGATCAATGAGCCCCTGTTGTCTGTGCAGGCCTTAATATTCAGATCCCTTTTAAGGGAGAGCAGCTTATGATTCCGGGATTCCTAAACCCTCAACCCTAAACCCTAAACCCTTTTGGGCTTTGGGCTGAGGGAGCCTACGGCTCCTAGGGTTTATGGTCTGCGGGTTTGTTGGAGCAAGCCCTAAGCCTTAAACACAACACCCGGAACCCCAATAGCTGGCTCCTCCTGGTAAGGAAAACTACTGCGTATGCAGATGGAAAAGGGCCCCAAAAAACGCAACACCCGACGGGTTTAGGGCTTATCCCTGAACCCTAAACCCTAAACCCCTAAACCCTAAACCCTAAACCCTAAACCCCTAAACCCTAAACCCTAAACCTATAGGCTATAACCCCTAAAGCCTCAAGAGTTCAGACTCCTACGGCTGATGGACAAAATCCTGCATGACCTTATATACCTAAACTATGGGATTTATGGTACTATACTATATTCGGGTCATGCAGAATTTTGTCCATCAACAGTAGTATGGAGTTTTGGGAATGAGGTTCTATACCCAGAGCCCCCGGGTGGATCCCAAAAGTAGATCCCTTAGTGGGGGTTCCTGTAAAGAGCCCTTAGTAGTAGAGTAGTATCGGGTCCCAAATTACGGGTTCTACTTTCTGGATCCTTCCGGGGGTTTGGGTTTATATAGAAGCCTAAATAATCATCTATATTATTCCTTAGCGTTCCTCATTATAAGTATAGTAAAATGGGCCCCAATACCCTACTCTAATTATGAAGGCCCATATGTTGTTAAACCTACCAAGCTCATTCTGATCGATCCCGATTCCAGACCCGCAGGAGGATCTAGAAAGTAGATCCCCTACTTTGGGACCCTATACGACTAAAGGGTACTTTATAAGACCCCACTTAAGGGATTTACTTTTTGGATCCTCCCAGGGGCTGGGATTCGAGATTTACCAGATCCCTTGCGATGTCAGAGCAGGCTCTGTGGGTTCTGATTCCCAGACCCCCCGGAAGGATCCAAAAAGTAGATCCCTTAATGGGGGGGTCCTATCAAGTAGCCCTTAGTAGTACAGGGTCCCAAATTAGGGGTTCTACTTTCTAGATCCTTCCTGGGGTCTGGGGGCCTGGGTTTAGGGATCGGTTGTTATAGGGGTTTAGGGTTTAGAGAATCCTTCTTGTTGACTCCATAAAGAAGCTTTGGTATTGCCCACAGGTACCTCCTAAAGGATTACGTAGGGTCCCGAATTCGGGGGGCCTTTGTTTTGGGATTCTCCCCAAGCAGTCTGGAAAAGTCCTTAAACCGTAAAAACCCTTTAGGCCAAAACCCCTAAACCCTAAACCCCTAAACCCCTAAACCCCTAAACCCTAAACCCTAAACCCTAAATCCTAAATCCTAAACCCTGAACCGTTCCGGGAAGGTACCTCCGTGCCGGCTTGGACGATGATCCACACCTTGATTCAGACGAGTCCTGGGAGGCCAGGTGGGGCGTCGGGTTTAGGGTTTAGGGTTTAGGGTTGTTTAGGGGTCCCGGATCCCATAAATAACCCAGACCCCCGGGAGGATCCAAAAAGTAGATCCCTTAATAGGGGTTCCTGCAAAGAGCCCTTGGTAGTATAGGGTCCCGCTTTAGGGGATCTACTTTCTAGATCCGTCCGGGGGTCTGGGTAGAGGATTCAAGAATCAGAAGCCCCAAAACCGCTCAAGACAGGCCGTGTTTACGGAGTTCCATGTTCTTAGAACCTCCCGGTGTATTGGGGTTGTCCTCTGTCTGGGATTTAACTGGCCAGGACCCTCCCTAGCTTTTTGGGTATCCTTCCGGTCCTTATCCAGATTCCAAGCAGGATCCAGGAATTCGATGCCTGCAGCTGGCTTGCTATAAAGTTAGCAGTATAGGGCCCCAAAGCAGTGGCTCCAAATTAGCGGCTCTACCTTCTAGATCCTCCCGAGGGTCTGGGTTCATATCTGGTCTGCAAAGTTGACTTTCAGATGGGGTTCGAACTGCCGTGACGTCGTTTCTGGATTTCGGGTTAGGGTTTAGTGTAGAGTTCGGAGACTGAGCCGGGAAGTCCTTAGAACTAAACCCGAAACACGACATGTGTTGTCGCACAGAGGAATCTGTTGCACGCTGAGGCTGACAGCTTTTGATCTTAGCCCGGCACGTTGCCTGAACTTGGCAAAAGCTCTCTTCCCCAGACCCCCGGAAGGATCTAGAAAGTAGATCCCCTAATTAGGGACCCTACTACTAAAGGGTACTGTATAGGAACCCCCTTAGGGGATCTAGTTTTTAGATCCTTTTGGGGGTTTGGGTTCTTAGGGTTCCGTAAGCAGGAGTTGATGGGCTTGGGGAGATGGAGATCCGGGTCTCCACATTCAGGGTGGAGGGAGGGTTTAGGATATTTGGGTTTAGGTTTTGGGTTCACACAATATCTTTAGGGTGTCTTGGGTTGGAGCTGCTCTGATGTTGAGAGCACATAATATCAGGTTTCATGGAGGCTCGTTTGAGCTAGAAGTACTAATTGGTGAAGCTCCTTGAAGTCTTGCTCAGAAACCGCACAATGCTGTTAAGAAGTCCACAAATTTAAACCCTAAACCTCCTTAAGTCCAAAACCCTTGTTGCCTAAATTCGTTATCACCGCCGTCGTAAACCAAAAACTTAAACCCGTAAACCTGAAGCCCTAAATTCTAAAATGCCTACGTAGACCCTGAACCCTAAACCTGACTGTCAAGCTTGCCGATTGCCAGAACGAGCAATCGTCCTGGTCAAGCTATCTGTCGCGTGCCCCTGCGGAGGGTCTTACGACGTTGCAGTTTAATTGGGGCTTGACCCTCAACCCTGCTTGGCGGTTCATGGGACTTAGGAAGTACAGTTATAAGTACCCTAACTGGGGTTATATGTAATTATAAGTATAGTTACCTTGTTTATAACCCTAGTTACTAAGTCCCATGAACCTTGAAGTAGGCCTCATCCGTGACCCTTAGCCGTGGACCCAGACCCGCGGAAAGATCTAGAAAGCAGATCCCCTAATTTGGGACCCTAAACACTAAACCCTATACTACTAAACCCTATACTACTAAAGGCTCTTAAGCCGTAAACCTTAAACCCTGTACTACTAAAGGCTCGAAAAACCCTAAACCTTAAACCCTATACTACTAAAGGCTCTTGAAGCCCCAAACCCTAAACTTTAAAGGAACCCCCAATTTAAGGGATCTACTTGTTGGATCCTGCCCACGGGCTGGGAAAGGCTGGAGGTTTAGGGTTTCTGGGGCTCAGGGTTTCGGGGTTTAGGGCTTTGACGTAGGGTTGAGGCCTTGGGATTCAGGGTTTGGGATCTAGGGTTTAAGGGTTTAGGGTCTAAGGGTTTAGGGTCTAAGGGTTTAGGGTTTAGCGGTCTAGGGTTTAAGGGTTTAGGGTTTAGGGGTTTAGGGTTTCGAGTTTAGCGGTTTTGGGTTTTGGGGCTTGGTCTTTCTCAAGCCGGGAGCAATTTGCGTGGTTTCTTTGTAGCATCAGGGGTGGCATCCGTCGTTGTTGTGTTTGGGGGAGGGGGTGTTCCTAATCTAGCATAAGGGTCTTGTGTGTAGATACAAAGTAGACTTGCTTCTGCTGTGTTGAGTTTGCCAGGTAGGATTTAGCGTTTCGGCATGTGCCCGAGCCATAAGTAGCTATACCTTGAGTTTAGGCTCTAGCGTTTAGGCCCCGACGCCTGGCGCCCTAACCCTAAGCCCTAAACCCTAAACCCAAGATCTTCGTCGAGTGGGGCGCCTCGTCGACGAGTACAACTCGGCGGCGAGGTCCGCTCCTTCCCGGCCGACGAGCTCCTCGGAGCGGAGGAGGTGCTGGCGCGTATGCACTGGGAGCAGACGCGCGACAAGCTCTCTACGCCTAAACCCCTAAACCCCTAAACCCCTAAACCCCTAAAGCCCTTAAACCCAAAAACCCTAAACCCTAAACCCTAAACCCTAAACCCTAAACCCTAACCGGCGCTCAAGGTAGTCAACCCTCTGTCGGTGAGGCGCAGCGCCGGCTGGGCGGCAGCAGCTGCGAATCGTCGATGGCGGCCTCACTGCCCAAGGGGACATGGGCGGTCGTCGACGGGATGACGGCGATCAAGTGGAGTTTAAGGGTTTAAGGTATAGGGCTTCGGATTCCGTAGTACAATTTCCGTATTACTTAGTGGTGAATGAGATAGGTTTGAGGGTCCACGTGGGCTTTATAGGGTTTGAGATGGGTTTGGGATTCAGGATTGAGGGGGTTCTGTGTCGTCAGGACGAGATGGCTTTAAAGGTGAGGGTTTAGGGTCTAGGGTTTGGGGTTGATTAACGGTTAGGGTCGAGCTTGCAGTACAGCGTGCCCAAGAGCAAACAGCACCTACTCCCCAAATGTCTGAGCCCTAAACCCTGACACCCTAATCACATAAAAAAGGCACAAGCGCCTTGCAAGAAAGCCCCGCTTCTGGGAAAGGATTCCGGGTCAGTCCGTAGCAATGACAGCAATCATTCTGCCATTCTATCGAAACTATATACCCAGACCCCCGGGAGGATCCAAAAAGTAGATCCCTTAATCGGGGTTCCTATAAAGAGCCTTTAGTAGTATAGGATCCCAAATTAGGGGTTCTACTTTCTAGATCCTTCCGGGGGTTCTGGGTAAGTTCTCTAGCCAGCCTGGACAGGACTGTCTGGTGCTTAGTAGGGAATGGGGGAATGGGTTATAGGGACTACGATAAGGGACCTTAAGGGACTATCATAGGGATCCATTCCCACATTCCCTACTAAGCACCAGACAGAGGAAGCCCAACACGAAGCCTCCAACCCCAACGCGAAAGTCGCTAGACTGGCACCCTAAGTTCCAGCAGGCAGAGTAGGGTTTAGGATTTAGGGTTTAGGGTTTAGGGCTTAGGGCTTAGGGCTTAGGGTTTAGGGTTTAGGGTTTAGGGTTGGGTTTAGGGTTTAGGGCTCATACTTGGAGGTTCATGGGACTTAATAAGTACAGTTATAGGTACCTTAATTGGGGTTATAAGTAGTTATAAGTATAGTTACCTTGTTATAACCCTAGTTACTAAGTCCCATGAACCTTTAAGTAGGGTTTAGGGTTTAGGGCTTCAGCGTTTAGGGTTTCACGGTGTAGGGTTTTAGGGGCTTGCAGTTTTCGTAGGTCAAGGGACTACAGGAGGGACCCTTAAAGGGACCCTTGGGGTTATATAGGGGCTGTATGAGACTATATAAGGGGTATATAAGGGTCAGATAGGATATTCGGATTAGGGGTCCCTCCTATTGTTCCTGAATGGTGGGGGAGAGACAGGTATCTAGGGCATTTTCAGGTGGGTAGTTACCGTTATAGGAGCCTTATGGAAGGTCTATATACCTCATAGAAGCCTTATAGAAGCCCTATAGAAGCCCTATATACCCTAAACTCCCCACCTGTAGCACCCTTAACCCTAAACCCTAATCCCTAAACACTAAACCCTAAACCCTATATACCCTAAACTCTCCACCTGTAGTCTCCTTTAAAGGTATGTTCTCCTGGAGGAAGTCGTCGACGCCCAATACTTTGAGGCGCAGCTTGCCCAATCTCCGAACCCTACCTAGGACCCAGAGTGTCCAACAGGGTTTAGGGTTTAGGGCTGGTTAAGGGTTTAGGGTTTAGGGGTTTAGGGGTTTAGGGTTTAGGTTTAGGGGTTTAGGGTTTAGGGTTTAGGGTTTAGGGCTCATAACCTTTATGTAGCACTACAAGCTTTACATGTATGGAGTTTCTGCTTATGTGCCCTGCTTGTTTACTTGTGTGGGGATTCTGTTCATGTACCCTGCTTGAAGCAGCTGGAGACCCAGCAGTGTTCCAAAATCATGAAACAAGAGGTGGTTTTCTGCACATCTGTGTTCTCGTTATGTTGCAACGTCCATAGTACGTTTACATCATGTCCTGATGCTTCAAAACCCCCTGAGTTAGCAGGACACCTTGAATTGTGGAGGGGCCCTGGATTAACTGGCGAGATAAGGTATATTCCTTAACTATGAGGATTTGAAGTCTCCCTAAGCCCTAATTCTAGGACATTTTCAGGTGGGTAGTTACCGTTATAGGAGCCTTAAAGAAGGTCTACATACCTTATCGAAGCCTAATAGAAGCCTTATATACCTTAAACTCCCCACCTGTAGTTTTCCTTTA
>CAJNDV010019935.1:0-11577 GCA_905221635.1 Symbiodinium sp. CCMP2456 | reverse complement strand
AAAGGGGTTTGGATAGGTTTGTTGTAAATGAACAACATAGAGTGCGACGAACTTTCGGACCGGCGCAGTATTGGTAATTAGGGGTTCTGCGTTTGGGGATCAGGGTTTCGGGTAAGAGCTATCTCAAACAGCGCAATGACAGAGCACCATGTTGTTGATTCTACGTGTTGGATCCGTTAAATAAGGATTTCAGTTTACAGGGATAAAACGATAGGGTCCCGGGCATGGGGTCTAGGATTTGGGGTTTAGGGTTTACAGGGTTCAGGGTTTAGGGTTTAGCTTGCGGTGGAGGGTAGGCTATGATTTCCTCGGGCTTGTTTATGAGGCTTACGGGGTTTAAAGTCGTTGAAAGGGTTTTTTCGGGATGCTATATGATTTGATAGGAGTGCCATGAATTATGTAGGATTTACTGTAGGGTTTGGGTGATTGTGTCTGTGTGCAGGGCTCTTTGTTGGGCTGTCTTTCTTGGTGATGCAAGTCAGCGAAGACCTACATCCTACTGTTGATGGACAAATTCCTGCATGACCCAAATATAGTATAGTACCATAAATCCCATAGTTTAGGTATATAAGGTCATGCAGGATTTTGTCCATCAGCCGTATGGATGGGGGTAAGCCCGTTTCAAGCTTCTGCTTTTCGACAAGGATCGCCTACAAGACGTCTAGGTTGCGGTTGTATATTCCCAGACCCCCGGGAGGATCTAGAAAGTAGAACCCCTAATTTGGGACCCTATACTACTAAAGGGTCTTTATAGGAACCCCCCCTTAAGGGATCTACTTTTTGGATCCTTTCGGGGGGTCTGGGTTTCTATCTGGGACAACATGTGTGTAGGGTCGAATGGGCTCACGGGGCTACAACTTCTTAAGCCCCCAAAACTCGTAAAAACGCTGAAGTCAATCCCAGAGTATACTGTGTAGCATAGTATATCAGATCATATCACCCCAACCCAGACTGCTGGGAGGATCTAGAAAGTAGATCCCCTAATTTGGGACCCTATACCACTAAAGGGTACTTTATAGGAACCCACTTAAAGAGATCTACTTTTTGGATCCTCCCGGGGTCTGGGGAAAAGACCCACAAAGGCCTGAACCGAACCCGAAACCCTAAACTCCTACTTGGAGGTTCATGGGACTTAAGAAGTACAGTTATAAGTACCCTGATTGGGGTTATAAGTATAGTTACCTTATTTATGACCCTAATTGCTAAGTCCCTTGAGCCTTTAAGTAACCATCGCCTTTTCTTTCGCATCCTGCCAGGGCTCGGCCCCTCACATGGGGTCCACAGGCTGGCAATGGGTCAGGGAGGCTTCTCAAGCTTAGGGTTTAGGGCTTTAGAGTTTTTAGGGTTTTAGGTTGTTTTAGGGTTTAAAGGTTTAGGGTTTTAGGGTTTAGGGCTTAGGCTTTGGGGTTTAGGGTTTAGGGTTTAGGGTTTAGGGGGTACGTTACCCTAACGATGACACCGTCTTGCCTCAAGCGGCCACAACCACAAAACTGCGGATTTGCGACAGATCCGAGGTGGTCTAGGTTGGCCCTGTGAAGCCCTTGGAATCAACTCAAGAGCCTAGGGTTTAAGGAATAGGGACTTAGGGTCTAGGGTTAAGATCCTCTGAGTTAAGCCCCCAATACCGGGACATAGAACATAATCCAAAGGCCTACCTAGTAGTTACGAACTGTCCGATCACTCCGTCGTTTCAGTTGTAGAGGTACAAGGAAAATACTTTCCCCCGAAAGGAGTTTTTCCTCATTCAGCTACTACGCTAAGGCTCCTGAACCCTTGTACATGTTAACGCCTTTCTTACGCCTTCAACCATCCAAAAACCCATTCAAATTACTAGACCCCTATAGTAGAATGTCTTGGGTTAGAGTTTAGGGGTCGGACTTTGATTTGCGTAGGGTCGTGGGCCGTGAGGCCCAATGGAGTGGCCTTACAAATTAGAATAGGGTTCCGTCAAGGGTCCTACAAGACTGACTGAAACGATTCTGTAAGGATTCTGTAATATGGGGGACTTGGTAGTCAGAATACGGTTGTTTTTTTGGGGGGCGGAGGGGGTTGCGTATATGATTTCATGATAAGCAGAGGCGCCCTTAGGAACCGTATTCCTCGCAACCTCACAAATTAACACACGTGGACCTCCTCCAGCGGTACACGCGCGCAGGGGCTGGTGGGCCGCAACGCACTTCGTGACCTGTGTTTTCGCTGCTAGCCCCTAAACCGTAAACCCTAAACCCTAAACCGTTGAGGGTTTAGGGGTTTAGGACTTAGGGCCTCTACTCCCTGATGCGGCCGTGGATGTGGGGGTCTGGGAAGGCATCCTCTTGTTGAGCCCTACCTGTAAACCCTCGTCATGGATCCTCCCAAGAGTCTGGGCAACAGTTTCTTTGAACAAGCTATTTTGGGATCCTCACACATTTCTGGGAATGGGGCCCAAAACCCGAAAATCCCGACACCCTAAATCGTAGGATCCAAAACTCCCTTATAATAGTACCCTAAAGCCTAAACCAGCAAAAAGCATGACATCCCCTACGCCCTAAACCCTAAACCCCTACAGTACCCAGACCCCCGGGAGGATCTAAAAAGTAGATCCCCTAAATTGGGACCCGAACTACTAAAGGGATCTCTATAGGAACCCCCTGCAGGGATCCACTTTTTGGATCCTCCCGGGGGTCTGCGCCCTAGTTAAGAGTTGAGTTGGGCTCCCTGAAAAGGAGCGCCCGCGGCCCTCGCCGGCGCTGCTCCAGAGGTCTCCCCCATGAGGGCGTCTAGTGTTTAGGCGATTAGGGTGCAGGGGTTTAGGATTTAGGTTTTAAGGGCTTAGGGTTCAGGGGCTTTGGATTTAGGATTTAGGTTTTAGGGGTTTTGGGTTCCGGGGCTTTGGGTTTAGGGTGTAGGCGTTGCCGTGACCCCAAACTTGTCAGGTCTTCGAGCTCGAGGGTCATACGACTGATGGACAAAATCCTGCATGACTATATATACCTAAACTATGGGATTTATGGTACTATACTATATTTGGGTCATGCAGAAGTTTGTCCATCAACAGGTTGATGGACAAAATCCTGCATGAGTTCATATAACTAAACTACGGGATTTATGGTACTATACTATAATATTGTCATGCAGGATTTTGCCTAAGCTACGGGATTTATGGTACTATACTATATTTGGGTCATGCAGGATTTTGTCCATCGACCGTAGGATGCAGGCTGGTTCTCAAACAATCGAATGCCGAAGGTAGCAGCCCTAATAATGCTTCATGTAGAGATTAAAAGAATCAAAAATATTCCCTAAACCCTAAACACTAAACCCGTTTATATTATGCTGGGTGTGGGAGCCTTCTCGTCGGATTTGTTGCTTACGTTGTTCTTTACCCAGACCCCTGGGATCTAGAAAGTTGAACCGCTAATTTGGGACCCTATACTACTAAAGGCTACTTTACAGGAACCCCCATTAAGGGATCTGCTTTTTGGATCCTCCCGAGGGTTTGGGTAGGGGCTTGGAGAGGCTTTAGGGTTTAGGGTGGCTCTTCTAGGTGGTGCTGGAATGCGGTTGTTCGTGACTACTACAGGGTTTGGGTAGGGGCTTGGAGAGGCTTTAGGGTTTAGGGTGGCTCTTCTAGGTGGTGCTGGAATGCGGTTGTTCGTGACTACTACAGGGGTCAAAAATTAGCCATGCCATTCGTCAGGGCCTCATATTAGTGTTATCTTGTGCCCCAAATCTGTTTGATTATTGAGGCCCCTCGTTTACTTGCCAGGTGTATGGGAGTAATGCATCATACAGCTCGCATTAGCTACGACCGAAGCTGCCTCTCTATCTCTAAGACCCATGAACATCCAGCAATGGCGGTGTGTATATTATGTGTTGATTTACTTAATCATATACATGGCAGCTTGTAGCAATAGTTCTAGCTTGGTAACTAGGGATGTATTCCACGATACCAGAGCTTCTGCAAAAGACCCCTTCGTCTAGACAATAGAACACACCAAGCCGCTTTAATATTGCTCATGGTAGGCCTGGTTCACAGGTGATGTTTTTGTTCCATCCGTCAAGGGGACATGGTTATGGAAATCCCCATAGCACCCTTTAGAGGAGCCCTAAGACCCTGCACCCTTAAGGACACCCTTAAAGGAGCCCTTTAAGGGGTCCGGGCTCTGCACCCCGAACACCAACCCTTTGCTGAGAACTGAAGCGGCCAGCCTTGCCAGTGACCGTAGCGAAGGAAGAATCCTACTTCGGCCTCGGCAGCAGCAGAGGCCAAGGAGATGAGGTTTAGTGTTTGTACGTGTGTTTGCATACCACGTGGTAGCAGAAATCGTTGTCGTAGTAGTAGTAGTAGTAGTAGTAGTAGTAGCGGTAGTGGTAGTAGTAGTGGTAGTAGTAGTCAGTAGTGTACTTAGTAGTAGGTAGTAGTAGTTTGTGGTAGCGTGTCGTATTTAGTAGTAGCTAGTAGTATTTAGTAGTAGTTCGTAGTAGTTAGTAGTTGCTAGCAGTAGTTAGTAGCACTTTGTAGTAGTTGGTAGTTAGTAGTGGCACTGGAGGTGGTAGTGGTAGTGGCAGCGGTAGTAGTGGTAATTGTGGCACTAGTAGTACTAATGGTACTAGTATTGGCATAGGAGCTCTATAGGGGCCATACGATTTACCAATGCCATTTTTTTGTTGAGAGGGAGGGGCGGGTCGCTATTATAACCATAGCATGGCATACCCCAAAACCCTAATCGATTTGGTTAAGGCCCGTAGAGCACCTGCGTTCAACCCAGACCGCCGGAAGGATCCAAAAAGTAGATCCCTCGAGAGGGGGTTCCTAAACAGTACCCTTTCATAGTTCGGGTCTCAGATTAGGAGTTCCAGTTTCTAGATCTTTCCGGAGGTTTGGGAATAGCGCTTGCTTTCAAGAGAGCTGAGTTCTCGAGAAGCTCGTCGTGGCAACGGTTCCCAGAACTCCGGGAGCATCCAGAAAGTAGAAGCCATGATTTGGGACGCTTATGAGGGTTTGGGGTTTAGGGTTTAGGGGTTCAGGGTTTGGGGTTCATCGGGGTTTATGGGTTTAGAGAAGGGTTCGGGGTTTATAGGGCTTTATACCGGTATATAAGAGTTTATGGGGGTTTGGGGTTTATAGGGTTTAGAAAGTAGAACGCCTAATTTCGGACCCTGTGCACTATATAGACCCCGCCAAAGGACCTCCACCTCACCACGGTGGCGGGGTGAACTCTCCTTGGACTTAGTTAGTCTTACCTTTTGTTATCGTTCTTTCGTTCTTTCAATGTATAAAAGGAGGGGCCAACGGAGGCCGAGGACAGGTGTGCTGAACTGACATACGGGGAGGTCCCAGGACCTCAGTCTCGGGTTGGCTGCTTGTCGACAGTGTGTTCGGGTTGGCAGCCTGTTCACACTTAACTTGTTGCTACCGCACGAGAACACAAGAGCCGAACCGAGTCAGTGGGTTGCTTCCGTCCTAGATTGAAGCCCGGACAGGGGCTGAAATCGCAAGTAACACACTAGCGCCGGGGTCATAAATACCTTTGGGCCAGCTGGAAAGTTCGAACCTTACACTCGTCGCTAAAAGTTTCTGAACATGGGGAAGTGCAAATTGAAGGACAGGATCCGTTAAAGTTAGCGGAACTGTGTGACGAACTGGAAACCCACAACATCAGTCTATGTGCTATTTCGGAGCACGGATGGAAGCACGGGGGAACTTATTCAGTTAATGAGAGGTGGACATTCGTTTTCTCGGGAATTTCGGAGGACGACGCAAGGGCACAAATGGGAGTAGGTTTCCTGCTCAACCAAGACATGGCCAGGGCGTGGCGCGAAGCGGATAGTTTCTGTGAGTATGGTGGGGGCAGGTTACTTAAAATCAGGCTCAAACTCCGAAACAGGTACTTTACCCTCGTGTCGTGTTATGCGCCGACGTATATATGTTCGGATACAGAGAAGGAGAGTTTCTATTCAGAATTGGGAACAATGCTGGACGGCATGGAAAGTAGAGATGAACTTTTACGTATGGGTGACTTCAATGCTAGGGTGGGTGTCGCTGCAGGCAAGGAGGAGGAAGGCATGGAAGTGCAGGGAGGAGCAGTAGGGGGTTGTGGTCTTGGCTTAATGTCATTGGAATTCTGCGCGTCTAGACATCGGGAGGCACTTAAAGTGGCCAGCACCTTCTTCCAACACAAAACGTATGGGACGTCATCCAAAAAATGGTACCAGCTGGACCACATGAGAGGAAGTTCCAAAACTATGGGGCTGGTACAGGACGTTAAAGTCATGCCGGGGTATATCCACGACACGGACCACCGTTTTCTCAAGCTAGTATTGTCAGTACCGCACAAGGCGGCACTCGGAAAGTATTCCCAAAACCAGGCAGATTTGGCACCATCGTCTAGGCCACCGCGACTCGTGGTAGGCGGTCTCCAGGACCCAGAGGTAGCGGAAGATTTTAACTTCCAGTTGCATGATCTTATGTCTGAGGGACTCTTTGACGAAGGATATCCCATCTTTGGCCATGCACTACGGGTGGTGGGGGAAAAGCGGCTTGGGGTAGTTCCCTCGCAAAACGTTCCTGAATGGAAAATACAGAATCATGATTCTGATAGATTATGTGCGAAATATGGGCAAACCAAGGACAAAGGAGTTGTGGATGGTGCCTTTAAATGCAACTTTCCGGGCTGTACATGCAGGTATGAGTCTAAGGCAGGGCTGGCCCATCATAAACGCTTTTCACACAAGGGAGGCACATATAGGGCGGAGGGCTTCAATTGCCCCAGATGCGATCGCTCCTTTGAAACCGAGACCAGATTAACGAGGCATTTGAACCATGAGCATGGCAGACTGCGAAATCCATAGATCTGCCCGTTCTGTGCGGGATACTGGCTAGGATATCACAGCCTGCGTTTACACGTGGCAAGTGCACACAAGTTTGAAGAAAACGACTTTCCCATGCAGTGCCCGGTCTGTCAACAGCAAGGGTTTGAGGCGAACTTGTTTACTACTAATCATCAGCTCAAATGTCACCTGCAATACATTCGCTTGCAGCATGGCCGACCTCCCTTCCCGGGTTGACGCCCTTGAGCGCGGACTACAGGAGGTGGCCAGGTTGTCCGCAGCCACGGCCAGGGCAAGGAAAGGAGCGGCCGTTTGGTGTTGTGCTTTGCTTCTGGCTCTTTCAGGGAACAGGTACTTCTACTTCGAGCTTGGGAGCAAGGGGCCGTAGCCGCACGTGCAGCTCAGGGGGGAGGTCCGGAAAAAGAGGGTGGTGGGGAAGCAGCTGTGGGCAGTGCAGACTCGCGGGGATCGGGGTCGGGGGTTAGGCCAGATCCCCTCAAGGTCCAGTTGCACCGTGCTGTTGTTGCTCGTTGAGCAAGGACTGCAGGAACCAGTGCGGGCTACGCTCCGTACCACCCCTGCCAGTGCCCTGGAAGCGTGCAACTGCCGCATGCCTGAGGAACTTGATGCTAACAAGCGATTATCTTCACCCTCCTCTATAGGCCGAATATCGAAGGTCTTGCAGCGAGAGGAGCCCTCGATTCACTCATGGTCAAAGAGGTGTATCCAAAAAGTCGGGATCTTGGCCACCCCTGAACATCAAGCCAAGACGCTACCTGCCAGGCTCTCTGCACCGTGATGTGCTCATTGACCAACTGGGGTATACTGATGAGGCGGTTCGGGAGTGGTCCAAAGAAAAAGGCCAAGGAAAGGGTGGGAGGCAAAGTGCTGCGGGGGCTCCGGCACAGTTGGGTTCCAAGAGGGGGGCACAACAGCGGCTTTCGGTGGATGCGGCGCGAGACCCCAAGCGGCGTTGAAGTGTGTCCTGTCAGTTCTGCTTGAATACTCGGCATGACGTTGATTCAGGTGTGTGGATGCTATTAGATATGTGTGTGCCGTGAAGAGCAGTAGTCGGTACCGCCCGGCTGCTTGAGTACAGCCGGTACCGCCCGGTTGTTTGAATTATGAGAAAGGTGCCGCCAGTTCTCTTTTGGCAGTATTGCTGAGTTTGATTTGTTGAGTAGAAACTTTGCTAGTTTGTATTCTGTCTGACTTGTCCCATGTCACCTCGTTGTTGTTATGGTCGTCCTGCCCCTGGTGGTGGTCCCTGTTGTGTGCCTGTCTCTGTGCTGTTTACCGTTTTGTCGGGTTTTGTCTTCCCTGGTTGAGTTTGTTTCGGTTTGGGTATGAGTCTGGTACTTGGTAGTTTTCGTTGGATACCCCGTTCAACTGAACAATTTTGGTCTGCCTTTAGGGGCTGCGTGGTGAAGCTGTGGTGCTTTGGACGGGCCTTGCTTCACTTGCACTGCGTAGGCAGACTCTGTTTGGTTACGAATAAGGTTGTTTCTCGGGACTATAGACTTGCGATGGCCTCTACGTCCTCTCCCAGCACTGCAAAGGGTACTTTACCGGATGTTCTTTCTAGACCCTCCCGGGTGTATGGGGTTTAGGGGCTTGGGGTTTCGGGCCTAGGCTAATGTAGGTGCCTTAATAATTAGACTACGGTTTCGGGTTCCCTTATAATAGTTATAACAAAAATTCCCAGAATAGTATAGGTAAATATTGAGGCCCTGTAGTAACATAGTCTAGGACATTTTCAGGTGGGTAGTTACCGTTATAGGAGCCTTATAGAAGGTCTATATACCTTAAAAAAGCCTTACAGAAGCCCTATATACCCTAAACTCCCCACCTGTAGTTTCCTTTAGCATAGTGCTAGTTCACCTCGGAGGCCAACCCTCAAACCAAACCTGAGAACCGTGAACCAGCAACCGGTTAACCTTGTGGTGGGAAGGGTTTAGGGTTTTGGGGTTCAAGGTTTTGGGGTTTTAGGGTTTAAGGTTTAGGGCTTAGGGGTTTAAGGGTTTTGGGGTTTTGGGTTTAGGGATTAGGGTTTAGGGTTGTAGTTGCAAGCTCAACCCTAAACATTACGCATGACATACGCGCCCAGACCATATATCATCCCGAATCCTAAATTTTACAACACCTACATGAACCCTTACAGTAGAAGCCCAAAAAATGGAAACCCAATAGCTTCAATCCTTGACAACCATGCACAGGGAATCCCAGCACGAATTGTCCTCAATCCGGCATCCAACTTTTTGGGGGTTTACCGCAAAGGACGCCTTAAACTCAACCCTAAACCCTAAAGCCCTAAACCCGAAGCCCTAAACCCTAAACCCTATACCCTAAACCCGAACCCTGGGCGCAGGCTGGGAGTTTCTCTGAGATGTGTCGCTAGTTTTCTGACGACCGCCAGCGTGCTCACACCTCGCGTTTCGGGATCCAGGGCTTAATTTAGGGTTATAGAGTTTAGGGGTTTAGGGTTTAGGGGTTTAGGGTTTCGGGCTTAGGGCTTAGAGTTCCTTTAAGGGGTCGCCCTAGGTAGTAGGCAGACCCCGTAACAGGGGACCTTTCTAAATCCTACTGATGGCTCTCTTCAGAGGGACCTCATTGAGATGATCTAGATCCCCAGAAATCCCTAATCCTAACTCCTAGCGCTTCTTCAAGGGTTCCTTTACCCAGATCTAGAAAGTAGATCCCTTAAGGGGGGTTGCTATAAACTACCCTCTAGTGGTATAGGGTCCCAAATTAGGGGATCTACTTTTTCGATCCTCCAGGGGGTCTGGGTAAGGGGTCTAGAGTCCTGGGTTGAGACCTCGTAAGGGTTTCACTGGTTTTTAGAATAGGGGCCTGCACAAGGGGTCTACATTGGCAGGTAGACCCTAAACCCCAGACCCTAAGCCCTAAACCCAAAACCCGAAACCTGGCTTGATGTCCGGGTGTTGCAAAACTGTCGGGGCCGGGTGCAAAAAGAACTCTGTTAAGGGAAACTACTGGGGAGTTTAGGGTCTATAGGGTTTCTAAAAGGCTTCTATAAGGTATATGGACCTTCTATAAGGTTCCTATAACGGTAACCACCCACTTGAAAATGTCCTAGACTCTGGCGAGGTTCAGGATCTGAGAGTCTTTGAAAACAAGGGCTTAGGGTATGCAGGGTATAGAGTTAAGGTTTATGGCTTAGGGTTTGAGAGGGACTCTTATATAGAGCTAGACATTATTAAGGTCATGAATAGATCTGCGGAGTCCGAAAATACACTTTACAAGGGCTCCCTGATTTCCCTGAGCCCCCATGAAGCGTGTATGTTTTCAGATGTTCAGAAGGTCTTACGAGGTCTGCTTAATGCGGCAAGTTGATTCAATTGCCGCCAACGGCATCCGAATGCCTCTTGTACACAATACGGTGCCTCTGACACATGCTACGGATTGGTCGTGTGCATTACGATCAAGTAGAACTTATCATTGCACGTTGCACTGGAGTCTTTAGACAGCGACAAAGGTGCCATCTTCCATGATGAGGAACGCGGTTGTAGCGATGTTGCGGTTAGGGGGCACCACCTTTCAGCTCTTGCGCGGGCTGTGCAAATCCTCTCCAGGTGGCCGGAAGGCAAGTCGAATTAAAGTTCCACTCGCTCTTGTCTCTAGAACTGGTGGTTTTTTTGTAGGGATACTACCGATCAGAGAAGGCTGCTTGTGGCTGCTTATCTGGGGACATGGACCCTCACTCCTAATGACCTAATGTAGCGGCCTAAGGAATTACTATTTTGGGGAGTTCCTTATTATAAATAAAGTAGAATGGGCCCCAAAACCCTATTTCAATTATTAAGGCCCCAAGATTGCTCGAAACCCGAAACTAAACCCTAAGTCCTAAATCCTAAACCCTGGCCCATGGACTGTTCTAACTACAAAGGCCCCTTTTTTTAAGCCAGTGGCAGGCACAGGAGAGGATGCATAGCCTCCGAGCACAGGCCGTTCTTGGGGCGGTGCGTCCTTTGACAGACAGCGCTCCGTCCACTCCTGGAAGCATCCCAGCCCCACTTCCCAGACCCCCGGGAGCATCCAAAAAGTAGATCCCTTAAGGGGGGTTCCTAGAAAGAGCCCTTAGTAGTATAGGGTCCCAAATGAGGGTTCTACTTTCTAGATCCTTCCGGGGGTCTGGGTTGGAGGGTCGGGGGACTTAGCGATGGGTTATTTTCTAGACTGACAAGTATATACCATAACCCCAACTAGGATCCCCTGTAAGGTACTTATAAGTCTATTTATTACCTACTTACTACGTCCCCCGACCCTCCAAGCAGGAGGATCCAGAAAGTAGAACTCAGAACCCAGGTTTGGTAAGCCACATTACTCGCGAGCACGTTACAAAGAAGCATGCTTAAGGGATCGGCTTTGAATTTTGGATCCTCCCAACCTTGTCTGGGGCGGAGAAGAGTTCCTTTCCTACCATTTCCACTTTGGGTACTTCAGGTGTTTTAGTTGTCTACGAGTGTTTCTTCGTTGTTCAGGAGATCCTGTACTTCATAGGAGACTAGTAAGATACATACTACAGTATACTACAATAATGTATGATATGATATACTTTACAATACTTACTAAGCCCTAAACCCTAAACGCTAAACACCCAAAACTCTAAAACCCCTCAACCCTTAAACCCTAAACACCTAAACCCTAAGCGCTTATGCCGTAGCTTCGACCTAGGATGTAATATAGGGGCGTTATAATCAGAATAGGGTTTTGGGGCCCATGATACTCTAATGGTAATAAGGA
>CAJNDV010019924.1:21495-55368 GCA_905221635.1 Symbiodinium sp. CCMP2456 | reverse complement strand
TGCTGAGGCAGACGCAGATACATATACAAACACAGACGCAGACACAGACAGATGCATATGAACATACATCTAAGCCTACCTGCGTACCTACCTACCTACCTACCTACCTACCTACCTACCTACCTAGCTGCCTACCTACCTAGCTATCTATCTATCCATCCATCTATATATCTATCGATATCTATCTATCTATCTATCTATCCATCCATTTATATATCTATCTATATCTATCTATCTATCTATCTATCTATCGATCTAGATAGCTAGCTAGCTAGCTAGCTATCTAGCTTTCTAGCTTTCTATCTATCTATCTATCTACCTATCTATCTATCTATTTATCTATCTATCTATCTATCTACTTACGTTCCTACGTAGCTATCAACCCAGCTAGCTTGAGGTATAGGACTGAGTGCTTCATTCATTGATTAGCACTTCTTAAGTAAATTACGTCTCCACCGAAGCTCAGAACAGCCTCCAAATGCGCGTCTGAAAAGCTGGCAGGCACTGGAAGAGCTCCTCGGCAGAGCAGACTGAAGGACAATGCCAGAAAATCCCAATCCTTCCCTCTCGCACAAGATGTCAAAAAACCGTAAGCCTTCTTCCAGGATGTAGGGGATGCACGACTTCACCAGTCCGCCTGTGAGGTTCTGGAAGACTAACAGCATCGGAGACTCGTTCGCATGCAGACTGTGGCTGTCTGTCTTCCTTATGTTCTTGGAGATGCCTGCCCCCTTAGATTAGGCCCTTCGTGAGTCCATGCGTTATAACGCAAGGTAGGCCATTGTCGGAGTATTTCGGCATGTACGTCCTTGCCAATGCTAAGACGGTGCTACTTGGCAGCAGAACTACATTGTGCCTTTCGCGAGAGAGCGTGATGCAGCTGCCCGAAATGCCTGCAAAGAGCACATGGAAAATTCCGCGCAAAGCTCTCAGGGACCATGTATCTTCGGCTTTCTACGGAGTCTTCGTGCATTCGAAGCTCATTGCCATCGACTACGATACTGAAGGCAGCCTGAAGTCAACACTGGTGGTTGAAAGCGTTTTCGGAGATGTTCAGGAGTGCACTCCTATTCTCTTGGTTTGAGGTTTGTCGAAGTTCGCCCTCGACCCTGACCTGATTCAAGTTGCTTTGCCGGGGTGCCCTTCAGGTGCCGAAGCCATCGTTGGTAGTGCCAACCTGAACGACCGCTCCTTGCTTGGGGATCGCGACGCGGAGGTGAGCGTGGCCGTCAAGGGACCCTTCGTCAAGGACCGGAGCGTCGCCAAAGCCAAGAGCGGTTTTTCTGTTTCGTCTCTGTGCATGATTGTAAGGTGGTACGCTGGTATGGGGGGGGGGGGGTTATGCCGTGGCTTTTCGGTGTCATACTTGGTCGCCTTCATGTCTTTTTGAGCATGACATCAGCTCAGTCCCTGCATCTGGAATCCCTTCGCACATCTCGCCCTTCAGTGTTTCGTAAAGTGCGTCTGACAGAGTGCCACAGTAGTACCACTAACGCCTGGTGCCCGGTGCTGCTGTTGGTGTTGCTCATGCTCTGCGTGTGCCGATACAAAGATTAGCGTTATGAGTCGCAGGCGATGGTCTCTAAACTGCTGGGGCCCCAGTCGATTTGCTGATGTGTCCAGGTCTAGACACTGAGGACTAACGACTTGTTATGACAATTCATGACGCTTCGTCTGCACATGAATCAGGATTGATGCTCACACAGAGTCTTCGACTTCTTTGCCCAACTCAGCCGATCTGCAACCGAGTCTATCGGTCGTAGCCGAGACGTGGTGCAACGATAGCTTGATCTCTTGGTGAGGGTCGAGAAAAGCTCACGGCAGAGTGTCGAAGATCGTTGCGTGAGGAAACCAACGCTGAGAGACTCCAGCAGATCAGCATCCAGTGGAGCCAGGCCAATCCATTCAGTCAGCCATGTCTCGACATGATGACATCATGAGATGCAAGCAATGCACACTACCACATAGACAGCGCAGTCTCGTACGGCATTGCACAGACAGGGCACTGTGCAAAACCGGAAGCTGCTGGATCAAAATTCGAATCCGCGCCCAAACAGCTTTGGGTCTCGAGCCTGGAACAGCTTTGCTTGAATTGAACCGCTGCCCCCATCATCTTCCGCTGAGGAACGAGCCTGAACATCTGCCAGAGCTTGATGTCTCTGAGGCCTTCATGGTCGGCGCTGGATACTAGAATTTAACATAGACTTGTTGAGTCCTTTGCTCTGTCGGTACCTTTGGATCCTGCCGAGGAGTCCACTGGAAGATTCTGCCTGGACACATGGTGAAGGGACTGAAGGGGCACCTGCTTCCCTGGAACATGGCCCTCTGGGGCGATGCAGATGTCTACAGGTTGCTCGGCCCCGAAAGCTCTGTCATATTTTGCTGACTACATGGAGCCAAACGCACCTAAACATCCCCCTACCTCGAAGCATGTCATTGGTGGCGCAAGCCAGGTCCTGGAAGCATTATCATCCGACGGGCGCGTGGCTGCAGGTGTCCTGATGGCGGATGTGACCAGTGGTTTCACTCACAAGATCTCCAGGAAGTGCCTGGACACAAATACAACATCAACCGTCAAAGCGAAAGAACGTGGGTTGAGCATGAGACTGTGCTGGCCCTGTGGCTGTTCCTTCAGATCGGACCGTGTCTCCCAGATGCGGCTCGTGAGCTCTCGTCGAGCAGCAGCAAAAGGGCTGATGCCTGCAAGTGCCGTACTCCCTTTTTGACACGTCTTGCCTTCCTTCCGACTCCTTAGCTCTTTCGAGGCAGCAGAAGAAGCTCGAGCAGATTCTCAAAGACGGCAAAGAGTCCTGAGACACGTCTGTTGTGCTGTGAAGCCCTGCTCTTGTGCTTTGTAGAGGTAGGTAGATCTGAATTTTCCACATCCCCGTTTCACTCTAATTAGTTATGCCATTCGGAAAATGCCGGTTTATTGGCAGTTCTGGTGGGGTGCAAGCACAGTGTTGTGCGTCTGATGCAAGCAGTTTTACCAGAACAATCGTGCTTTGCGCCCCTGCAATCTTCCGGACATCGCTGGTGAGATGCTGTAGAGGGCGGCATCTTCTCACAGTCCAGGAGACTTGCACTTTTGATTTATGACTGTGTCCGTCCATGTTAGGACCATGGACGGGGATCAAAAAAGCGGAATCTGCATGTGCTTTGAAGCTTGAAAGCAGTAATAGCACTACACTCGGAGTTTTGTTGCACTTGCTGCTTATCTGTTGTGCTACCGGCTCAAGTTCTGCTTCAAGGCACGCCTTGTGTTGTTCACCGTGGCTAATCTCTCAGTTGTCGTGCGGGTATCTCAAAGGAACTGTTCCTGAATTTGCCTTGACATGATCTCAAGGCCGAGCCCATGGGAGAGTTCGCGCAGCGCCTTGTCGTAGAAAATTATTGATCTCCCAGGTTTCCTCAGTGTTGGCACTTCTCGGAGACAAATGCCCGAGTCACCACTTTGACATCGCAGCAGAGTTCTTGATAGCAGACTGCAGTGCGGAAATTCCAAGGCTGGACAAGTTCCTGACGCAGGAGAAGTCTAGCTCTTCATCGTCCAGCAGTATTCTGCCGACTCCTGTCTCGCCTGCCTGGTACGACCCAGAGGCCAAATCCTGGTATGGCCGTTGCCTTAGTGTCTGTGACATCGAGGGGGCGCCTGGCGCCTTCTCTCCATCCGTGGATTGTTTCCAGGCCAGCAGGACATCGTGGGCCTCTCCCGAAAGGACAAGCAGAGCCTTGTTCCTTGCACGCTGCTTTGCAATCTGGCAGCAGACAGTCCGAGCTCCCACGAAACCGAGGGGGCCTTGCAGTGTGCCGTGGAGCTGTTATGTCCGAGGCCAGTATGCCCCCACCGGCCGTTCTCGATGCCGCCGCTGTGGGGAGGACATCGAGAAGGGCGTGCCCCGCATCGAATCGAGGGCTTCACAACACCATCAGAGCCCAGTCCTCATGGGCAGGAGATACTGGTAACATGTTTGGCCCAGGCGCTGAGACTGGGCTACCCGTTCCGATGGCGGCAGCATGGCGGAATTCTGCATGGGGAGCCGTGCAGTAAAACAGGATGGAGTTGGCCGAAACCATCGGAGCCCAGTTCGCGAGTCGTGTTTCAAGGCAGGCCGAAGATGCATACACGCTTTACCTCCACCCAGAGTGCTATGAGTCGTCGGTCTTTGGCATCAAGGACGCAGCAGACTTCTTTTTGTTTCGTGAGTATCATCAGATTCGCACTGTATGCTGTCGCTCTCGTTTCAACGGAGCTTTGCCAGGAGAAGGAGTTGCGCAGTAAAATCTTCGGGTATGAGGCGTTGAACAACACCGAGCGCCAGCGCCTATGGAAGGCCTCGTCTTGACATTACTGGTCGGAGCTTTAAGACACACAAAAGCTTCAGTACCGGATTATACTGTGTTAGTCTCTTTCTGATGCACTACAAGAAAACTAATGCATGCACATACATACCACCCATCATACATGTGTAATCATACGTACATACATGCACTATAACTAAATCGAGTACATGCGCATATTTCTTTATGTCTATATTTATATTAATATATCTTCACACATGTGAATACAGACATGTACATACTGGAACCTCTGGCAGGCCATGCGCTCAGAAGGTCGCTCTGCCAAGGCCAGCCGCGAAGGCCGGGCAAGAAGAGATTGCTGAGGAACGCAACACCTCAGCAATACTGAAGCCAATGGCATGTGACTTGGATACATCCGGCGAAATGCCGGCAGCACTCCAGCCAGGCAGTCCAGGAAATGCAGCCTCCTTGTAAAGGCTTGACAGAGGCTGATTGAAAATGCTGGCTTGAACGACTGCAGGTGCAGAAGCCGCAGCAGAGTACTCCAGTGGCTCAGTCGGCATCGTGACAAAGAACTTGCCTGAAGTAGCTGTTCCGAAGGACGGGTGCTGTGGGCATGGAAGATTTTGTTCGGGTCGTGGTCTGGACGCACAGAAGGCTTCCACTCTGCAGCGCATGAGACAGGATGAAGGGAAGGTTGCGGGCCGGGTCGGTGTAACGCTCCCATGCAGTCCTAATAGGAGTTTGTGGTCGGTGTCCTCTGGCCGGAGCTGAAGCAATTCTTGGGATTTTTCTGCCTGTTTTGGCACATCCGTGTGCCGCGATGGTCCCACTGGAGCACGATCTGTTCTGTGATGGATGCAAGGACCTGGCCGTTCCCATGCTGCCTTTCCAGAAAGAAGGCCGGTGAAGCTGGTTCGCAGCTCCAGCGCCCGCGCAATACGTCCATGAGAGTGCCTCCAGTTTGCCACCGATGCCTGCTCGCACAGGTCTGGCATGGATGTGCCACCAGGAGGACTCCGATGTGCGAGGCGGCATTCTGGCAGATGAAATGGGCATGGGCAAGACGATCCAGGTTCCCAGCCAGAATGATCGAGTCTCGTGTTGCAGGGCTATCTGGAATCCCTGGCAGGCTATCAGCTTGTTGCTGGCTCGCCCGTTGAAGGGGCCGTGTCTTGTGGTGTGCCCCATGGCTGCGGTCCAGCAGTGGGTGAAAGAGATTGCCGCTGGCTGGCATGAAGACTGATCATGTTGTGCGACCGGCTTCTGATTCGAAGAGCCACTCAGGCAAAATTCACCAAGAAAGGCCGGGCCATGCCGAGTAGTACTGGGTGGTCATCAGACTCCTCGAGCGCGCGAGCTGAGAAGCGTGTGAAGGGCGAACGTCCCGGCTAGGCACACTGCGGACCCTTGTCTACCACGGATCGGAGAAGGGCAAAGTCGCCACGCAGTTCAAAAAGTGCCACTCTCCCTGGAAATCTCATGGCTTGTGGATGATTGTGGTTAGCCTTATGAGTCTGATGCCTGCATGTGTCAGCAATGCCCGAGCAGCGCGGCAGCATAGGTGATGTTGTGATCACAACGTATCAGACTCTCGAGTTCCTCGGCATCATTTTGGAAATGGGGTTCCACACAGTGTCGCGTGTATCATGACTTGTGATAATCGCAAGTACCAGCTGCGCGCGACCCGGATGTGCTACAAAGTGCCCGGAGAAAAGATTGTTGTAATGATTCCTGACCCAGCGAAGGTCGGATTACCGTCGTGAAGCCCACAAGCATCGGGTGAAATGCGGCTCTGCTGTACTGATGTCTGCCACCGTGCCTTGAGCAGTCGCGACGGTATCTCGAAGTGTGCACTGTCTTGCGGCTCTCAAGGCAAGTATTGTGGCAAGCTCTTCATGCCCGAGTGCCTCGGCTCACAGAGTCACAGAGGCCGAGTTCGGAGCTCGTTGGATCGCAGGAAGCTGGCCGTACATCAGCGGTACTTCTGCGGGCCCAATGCGGAGAAGACCAAGAAGCAGCAGCTACCTGACAGCACTCAGCTCCTGCAAATTCGTCTGCATCGCGCAGAGACTCCAGATGTGCAGACGACTTTGATATGAACCAAGGAAGACTGCAGCCAAGAAAGCTATGCAAAGCATGGGCATTGGGAACTCTTCTTCTTCAAAGGAGGCTCCACCGACGATCACGAACATCTATCGTTCGGTCCACGGCGAACTTGTGGAACACTTGTGGGCTTGTGGCCATGCAGCTTAGACATTGGGCTCCGAGGCGACTTCATGAAGCAGGCTGGGGTGGATGTCAAAGCCAAAGGCTACTGGAATGCCGCTGGCCTCGGATTGTCACAAAGTCTCGCAGCCACTTGTGACAGCTCAAGAAAGCTCCCCATGTTACCAGTGCAATCCTGCATAATGACTTTGCGGAACCTATTGTGGCGGCCCAGGTCATGAAAGAGACTCGAGACAGGTTGCAGGAGCCGTGCTCTGCGCAAAGCGGCACTCCCAGAGTGAGTTTTAAGCGACACTGAGGAGAAATCGTCCTCGTCCTCGTCCAAGGCACTGAAATCACATTCTTGCAGTCTTTGCTGAAGCTGCATGCTGTTTGATGTGGAGTATGGTTGAGAGCGAGCCCAGATAGAAACGCCTGCATGTGAAGCCTGGTAGGCCAAGTCGAGCGATGATGGCCTCAGTCGTGAACGACTCACTCTCCTTGACAAGAAGGATGGAGCATCTTGAGTCAATGTTGACCGGCTGCTCAAGTGGGGAGATTTTAGCTGAATACCTCGAAGGAGTTGACCGACCTGTGCGTGAAGAAAGGCCCTCGCAGTGCAAATACTTTCAGTGTGCAAACGACCCGGCCTGGGAATGGGAGAACCTCCAAGCTTCCAGAACCCACCAGGTTGGACCACAGTCAGGGTCTTCGATGAACTGCTTGCATGGGTCTGGTTTTCACGTTTGAATGACGTACCACAGGAGCCCCTTTCGCCAAAAGTAAGAGCATGCTGCGGAGTGTAGGCCTGGATTCCGCGGGCCGCAAGCCCGAGCTCGTGGATCGTCTCATGGACTTCGCGGTCACCGGCATGGCGGAGGCTCCTGCCAAGAAGGCCTGGAGGACGGCTGTGCCCGTGCCAACGCTTCGCTCTGTTTCTACATATCCATCTACCTACCTACCTACCTACCTACCTACCTACCTATCTACCTATCTACCTATCTATCTATCTATCTATCTATCTATCTATGTATCTATCTGTCTGTCTATCTATCTGTCTATCTACCTATTTATGTGTATGCGTATAAATAGAAAACACATACATATACACATACACATACATGTTAACAAAGACACAGATAAACAAACTGCCGAATCAACGAATAAGTTTAAACACTATAATTCAATGAGAACTTACTTGCCAGTGATAATCTTTACAAGGACCACGATGACCGGGATTGGAGTTTGGGGTTTAGGGCTTGGGATATGGGGTGTAGGGGCTAAGGCTTAGGTTCAGGTCGCTGCTGACTGATCGCCGGCATTTTTATGCTCGATTCATGTTGCTACATCTGTCAGCATTGAAACTAGCCCGAAAGATCTCAAAAACCATAACAACTCTGACTAAGCTCTCTTTTCAGGGTTTAGGCTTTCGGATCGGTTAGCTGATTCAAAGCTCTAAACGTGCTCAGGCCCAAGGAACGACAGGCTGATCATGCTAGATACGCACACCTCCCCTCACCGCCCTAAGGCTCTCAGCCCGTATACCCGAAACGTCCTGAAACTGACACCCCAAACCCTAAAACCCTACACCCTGAACCTCAAACCTCAAATCCTAAACCCTTAACCCTAAACCTCAAATCCTAAAGCTTAAACTCTGAACCCCAACAAAACTGAACCCTAGCCTTCCAAAAACGCACAGATTTTGAGGCTCCGTCCATGACAGCCTCTGCAACCGTGAAGAGGGCGAGGAGTATGTAGTTCCTGTGTTTAGGATCTTCAAAGATTTGGGTTTGGGGGTTTCCCTTTGGGGTTTAAGGTCTAGGGCCTAGGGTCTGGGGTTTACGCCTTGGGATTTAGGGTTTGGGGTTCCTTCAAAGCGTACCTACCTGCTCTATAAGGGTGTTTAAAGGATTTCTGGTTTCTAGTTCCCCCGTTTCGGGTCCCAGCATGGCTGTCTGTCGAGCTTGCAAGGATTACTGAAAGCGATCACTATATGACTTTACGACTACTAAAAACGGCTATTATGAGACTGTAGGTAGAAGGGGCCTAGGGCTTTAGGATCACTACACAGTGGCTAGCTAGAAGACGTTCTTGATCTATATGGGTGGTTGTCAAAATTATGGTCCCTTTTTGGGTCCTTATTATAATACGGCACCTATTATTTAGGGTACCCCTAAACCCTTAAACCCTAAACCCTAAACCCTAAACCCTAAACACGGGGGGACCATCATTTTGACAACTACCCATATATCTATCATCAAAGCGAACACGGTGAGGCCTCAGGGCTCTAGGTTATCTGATGTTTAGGGTAAGGGATTTGGGGTTTAGGGTTTAGGGTTTAGGGTTTAGGGTTTAGGGCTGCAGCAAGAACCTTGAAAGCACAAGAAGTAAGAGGGTCCAGATAAACTATTATTATGGAGTGAGGTCCCCAAAACCATGATAAGGATGGTCGTTGGGGACCTAACTCCATACTGGTAGTGTATGTGGACCCTCCGGGTAAGTAGACAAGGATCGTGAAGGCTAGCTGTGCCTTGGAAGTTGAGGGTTTGTGATGTCACACCGGGGCCAAAGTACTTAGAGTAAAGCTTGGGCTTGTAGGTTTACTACACTGTACGAACCTTTTAAGGCAGCATAACCTTAAGGGTCCATGTACCCGAACAATTAGTATACACTGTGGCCGCAGAGTACCTATATAGGGACTACTTCAAAGGCAAAGCATGTACTAGTTGGGCACGTGGACCCTTAACGTAAGGCCTAAACCCTAAACCCTAAACCCTTAACCCTAAACCAAAACCCTAAACCCTAAACCCTAAACCCTAAATATGAGACCGAGAATCGTCGGGCTGCGTCGCATCGTACCAGGGCCTCAGAACATTTGCTCGTTTTTGATGCTTAGAGAGAGTTCGAGGTTTAGGGTTTAGGGTTTAGGGTTTAGAGAGAGTTCGAAGCCAAACCTGGTAACTTTGAGCCCTACACCCTTTGATTTAGGTGCCTTACTAGTTAGAATAGGGCTTAGGGGGATCTTATACTATACGTGTAATAAGGAGCGACCAAAATAATATTGGTAACTATTTAGGCCCCCCATATTAGCTTTGAGCCCGAAACCCTTTACCCTAAACTTCAGGCTCCAAGGGTGATTCGAGAATGCCAGAGATGGGTTTGCATTCACAAGGCTTTAAGGCTTGCAGTTCGAATAAGAGGTTTCGGCTTTGAGTGGACCAAGGTTCAGGTGTGGTGTTTAGGGTTTGGGGAGGGGCCGTTTAGTAAGGGCTTGGGTTTAGAGCATAGAGGTAGAAGTGCTCTCATGAAGCGCGGAAGGAGAAGAATGTCCATGCGGGCTCTCAAAAATCCTCTGTTCAGGACATCCACCGATTCATCCCTTTTAGATCCTTTTAGCCCACCGTGTAACCTAGAGCCCGAAACCCCGGTATTCGACAACTGTATCGCCTTGCAGGACCTCTATAGTATAGAAGCCTTTCAGCCCCCAAGCGAGCTACTATTAACACTAATATAGGGGCCTTAATGATCAGAATAGGGTGTTGGGGCCATCATACTAGATCTATGATAAGGAACCCCCCCAACTAATATAAAACCCTAAACCCTAAACCCTAAACCCAAAACCCTAAACAAATATAAGCAATTATTCAGGCCCCTACGGTCACACTAGCGCCTCGATACCCTGAAAGCCAGCCGGCTTTCTGAGCTCCCTGCAGCAGAAGAACACGCACGACATCGCCTTGGCTTTTTTGAAAAGGGGGGTTTTGAAGAGTCTGGAGTTTATGGTTTCGGGGTTCTTTAAACCCCACAAACCCTAGACCCTAAACCCCAACGCCCACAAACCCTAAACCCAAAACCTTAAACCCCAAACCCCAGAAACCTACCTTTTTGAAGGGTGGTTTAGGGTTTAGGGAGACATGTGCTTTGGTTTCAGGTGGCCTCCGGAGCCCCGGACAAATGCTCCGAGCCCTAAGCTTTAAGGGATCAGGGTTTTGAGGCTTTTTTGGGGTTTAGGGGTTTAGGGGCTAAGGGGTCTAGGGTTAATGGTTTACCTATAGGCCCCATAGTAGTTCCTTTTTGGGATTACCTTATAGAATTCTAAATGTGAACCCCAAAAAGGAACAACTGTGGGGCCTAAGGGTAGGGCTTTGGCTTCGACTCTTTAGTTCCAAAACCTTTCCACACGAGAGCTCTTCAAAGGAATGGCTGTAGTTTGCCGGTTTAGGGTTTAGGGTTTAGGGGTTTAGGGTTTAGGGTTGAGGAGGCCACGTGGAAGTGTGCACTTCGTTGAACTTGGGCTCTGTTGCCGGCGGATTCTGTGACTCTCCTCATCATAAGGACTGAAGAAACCCAACGCCACGAAGACCTGAACTCACCAACCTGCCTCCAGCAAATTCGTCTAAGGCAGCTTGTCCAACCTTAAGCTCATTGCTAAGAGGACTCCTGGTCCCTTCAAAAGGAACCCTTAAGGGTTTAGGGTTTAGGGTTTAGGGTTAAGGGTTTAGGGTTTAGGGTTTAGGGTTTACTTACCCTTGAACCCTAAACCCTAAACTTTGATGAAGGCCCTAACCCTAAACCCTAAGCTCCTAAACCCCTAAACACCCCTGCGATAGGAACCCCTAAACCCAAGACTTTGATGAAGGCCCTAAACCCTAAACCCCTAAACCCTAAACACCCCGCAATAGGAACCCCTAAACCCTAAACTTTGATGAAGGCCGCAACCCTAAACCCCTAAACCCTAAACCCTAAACACCCCGCGATAGGAATCCCTAAATTTCTGAGCGGCCTTCGAACCGTCAACCCTCAAACGCTGAAGCTTCACGACTGCGGCTTAGGGTTTAGGGTTTAGGGTTTAGGGTTCAGTGTTTAAGGTTTAGGGTTTAAGGTTTAGAAACCCACACTTCTCGGGTTCCTTACATAACCCTATGCTTCCAAGGACCTTATGGTTAATAATACGGTCCCCGGAAGCATCGGGTAAGTTCAAATCCTACAAAATCCACATTCACCCTACCCCTACCCTCAAGCCCACAAGGGCGCAGAGTAAGGAAATGTACTGATCTGTATAGATGCATAGATAAGCTCAGATAAGATAAACGAAGATAGGGTATGATCATAAAAATAAGATAAGATAATATAAGATAACGAAGGATAGGACTGACTGACAGTCACACAGCCAGGGAGGCAGGCGGGCAGGCGGACAGGCAGGCAGGCAGGAAGGCAGGCAGGCAGGCAGGCAGGCAGGCAAACAAGCAGACAGACAGACAGATTTATAAATCTGTTTACAGCACCCTAAACCCCAAAACCCTAAACCGTAAACCCCTAGAGCCCTAATATCAATCAACAGGCAATGAAGAAAGTTTGGAGTCCTAAACGAACAGGCCCAAGAACATTTGCTGAGCCTCCAGGGGTGTTAAGGGCCCCAGGGCTCTTATGGATTTAGTGTCTTGAGGGACTGCTAGGCTTTCTTTTTGTCGCATCTTTTCCACCTGCCTGGTTTAGTTAGGGACTGCTAGGGTTAGGGTTTAGGGTTTTGTGTCTCGAGGCGTTGCTCGGTTTGGTTGAAGGGCATCTAGGGCTTCAAAGGTCCCTTGGTACTTAGGGAGCCACGCTTTGGGGTCTAGGGTTTAGGGTTTAGGGTTTGTAGGGTTTAGGGTTTAGGGCTTGGGGCCAACACCTGGGCCGGGCGGCAATCGATGTGGTGATGGAGCCGACCAGCAGGGTCCTCGCTCTCTTCCCCAAGACACTCTCCGGCTGCAAGGGTCTAATATAGGGGCCTTAATCATTGGAATAGGGTTTTGCAGCCCGTTATGCTAGAATTATAAGAAGGAGCCCCCAAACTAGTATAGGTAATTATTTACTAGAGTTAAAATAAGGAACCACCAAAACAATATAGGTAAGTATTCAGGCCCCGACAGTAAGGTTCAGGCTGCAGGGCGCAAGAGTTTAGGGTTCAGAGCTCGGGGTTCAGGGTTTGCAAGAGACTCCAAGAAGCCTGAAACGGCTCTTAAACCCTAAACCCTAAAACCCTAAACCCTAAACCGGAGTACGACTTCGGCTGGATTCCTCACTTCCAAGGTCTCCTTTTGGAGTCTCTTCTTTAGGGTACAGGCTTCGGGTGTAGGCTTAGGGTCCAGAAGTTCTTGATCCGAAACGAAGGGCCTCTAATTGAGCTGTAACTGGTAATGTCTTCGAGAACATGATAGGATCCCACCATACCTGAGCCCTCAAGTCTGGCTTCGAAACATAGGTTTCAGGGCTTGTTTTGGGTGTGCCTAGGGCCTGAGGGGTACGGTGGATGCAGCTATGCCAGCCACGTTGCAAAACCCATGTCTGAGCGTCAGGCTCCATCCTAGTGTAACAATTCCATGAACCACAAACTCTAGACCCTAAACCCTAAACCCTAAACCCTAAACCCTAGACCCTAAACCCTAAACCCTAAACCCTAGACCCTAAACCCTAAACCGTAGGCTGCAAAGCACAGAAGCCCACGCAGGTTCGGTGTTTAGGCCTCTAGGCTGAAGCACTGGTTGAAGGCTCACGGCCTAGCCCCTACTTGGAGGACCAGGGGACTTAGTAAGTAGGCTGTAACTAGACTTATAAGTACCCTAAATGGAATTACCCTAACTATAATCCTGCTTATAACCGAATTACTAAGTCCCCTGGGCCTCCAAGCAAGGCTTCCCTAAGGGTCCATGTGCCCAACATATCGTAGATACTTTGGCCCCAAAGTGCCCAAATAGGGACTACTTTAAGGCCAAAGTAGCTACTATTTGGGTACATGGACCCTTAGGGCTAAGGCTTACCGTCCAGCCCCTAATAATATTATTAACATTATACCCTAGGGTACCCTGAACCCTAAACCCTAAACCCTAAACCCCTAACCTTAAACCCTAAACCCTACACCCTACACCCTACAGCCTAAACCCTAACCCCTAAACCCTAAACCCTACACCCTTGCAACCCTAAACCCTAACCCCTAAACCCTAAACCCTACACCCTAAACCGGCCTAAGGCTTGGGGTCAAGGGTCACGTGCTCTGGGCCGTGGCACCCTGGCCCAGCTCCCCAAGTGTGGGAAGAGAGAAGCCCCAATGAACGGAGACTCACACCAAAAAGCCTATTATAGAAAAAGCCTATTATAGATACAGTAGCTAGATAGATGGATAGATGGATCGATCGATAGATAGATAGACAGACAGATAGATGGATGGATGTATACCATATATTTATATAGATATATAGATATATAGGTATATAGATATATAGATATATATAGATACATAGATATATACACAGACATACATGCAAACATATTTACACATGTACATATATATATATATACACAGATATATAATATATCTATATATATATATATGCATACCTCTGTATTCCAAACTGGGGCAGTGGCAGCATCAGCGTCGGGTTCGACTTGGCAATAGTCTCGGCCTGAGGAACCGCCGTGGGCTTTAGGGCCTCAGGTTTAGGGCTTTGGGTTCGGACTCAAGGAAATGAAGTCCCTAAAACCGAAACCCTAAACCCTAAACCCTGAGATTCAGGGCTTAGGCTTTCTGGTTGAAGGCTTCAGGTTTTGAAATTCAGGGCCTGGGACGAGGTGCTCGGCTTTTACTGTTCGGGGCTCACGCCTCAAACCGCCTGAAGCCGATACATCCTCAACGGTTTAGGGTTCAGGGTTTAGGTTTCGGGTTTAGGGCTTATGGTTTAGGGTTAGGGTTTAGAATTTAGGGTTTTGGGTTTAGGGTTTAGGTTTCGGGTTTCGGGTTTCGGGTTTCGGGTTTAGGGTTTAGGGTTTAGGTTTCGGGTTTAGGGTGTAGGGTTTAGTGTTTAAGGTTAGGGGTTTTTTTTTTTTTAATGCACTAGCCCCTTTTCTAGGGTTTAGGGTTTATGGTCCCTCCGACCGGGCCGAAGCTGCCTTCAACCTGCAGGGGCTTTGTGCGAGGGGGTGGTTTTAACCCATGGACCCCGGCAGGCCAAGTGTAGATCCGGGGGGAGGATCCCTGGTTTCGACGCCTGCAACACATGGACCTCATTGTGGGATACAGTATACATAAGCTTCGCCGGGGAAGAGATTCAAGCAAAAGATCAAGACTGTTGATGGTATAAATCCTGCATTACCTTACTTAACGACCCTAAAATATAAATCCTGCATTACCTTACTTAAGGACCCTAAACTACGGGAATTATGGTCGATTCCTTTCTATGGGTAATGCAGGATGTCTCTCATCAGCCGTATCACTGCTCCCGCGCAGCCTTGAACCCGACTTTAGTCCCAAAGCCAAGAAGCACTTATAGCCTGTAGCATCCCTAAACCCTAAACCCTAAACCCCAAACCCCTAAACCCCTAAAGCCCTAAACCTTAAACCCTAAACCCCTAAACCCCTAAACCCCTAAACCCTAAAAACTAAAAACCCTAAACCCCACTTATAGCCTGTAGCATCCTTGTGGGACCCGCAGAGAGTCCCTATAGGGCCCTTATGATTATGGGACCATTGGTAGAACAAGTATGGAACCTTTAAAGAGCCCTGGCAGAACCCTAGGCTTTACACCAAAAATCAAGCAACATCGACTCCGGGGTAGTGACATTAGGGTTTAGGGTTTAGGAGTTTAGAAGTTAGGGTTTAAGGGTTACAGGCTCCCTTCCGCCTCGAGCCGCTGGGAGTTGCAGTCCGGAGAGTGGGTTTAGGGGTTTAGGGTTTCGAGGTTTAGGATTCAAGAGTTTATGGTTTAGGGATTTAGGTTTTAGGGTTTAGGGGGTAGCGGTAAGAGCGGCGTGGAAAACCTATGTTACGGTGTAGCGCTAACGGTTCAGGGACTCTTGGGGGGAAGCGGGGATTGCCAATTAATATAAGGGCCTTAATCATTAGACTAGGAAATATTATATATTGTAAGTATACTGAGGAACCCCCCCCCAAAAAAAATAGTATTGGTATTTGTTAATCCGACTAAATATATTGCTCATACCTTTGTTAGCCACTTCAACTGAAGCTATGCCTTTCGGGATCAAACTGCCGCACCCTAAAACCTAAACCTGAAACCGTGAGCGCGAAGATTTGGCATCGAAGTCTCAGAGGGCATTTGTAGGATATGAGGGTTTGGGGTTTGGGCTTTAGGGATTGGTAGGATCTGGGAGGTTCGATGAATCCTGGCTTACCTACTGGCTCTCCAATACACCCGACATGCGAAACACTCTTGTCCAGGTGCCGGGCAAACTTCATTACAATCCCCCCGATCAAGGTCGTCACAACCTTGACGCATGCGTTTAGGGCTCAGGGTAGAAGGTAGGCTCGCGCTAAGTCGCCAAGCTTTGGCAGATGGTTATGTAGGATCCCGATACGACAGGATTTTGAGAATCTGCAACGCACCGGGTTTCTGGACTTTTTCGGGGCGTCGGAGACGCTGTCACTTGCAGGAACCGAGCGAACGGTGTTCGACAAGAGCTGGCAATTCATCGCAGAAGTGGTGAGCATGTGTGCGATTGTGACTGAGTCCGCCGCGAGCTGAACGCCTAGGATGGAGTACACCTGCGAAGAGACAGTCGGGTAAATACAAATTCCCCTGAAGTCCCTTTGGTTGACTGGGTCTACATCCAGGTCCCTGGAAAGCCAGCAACGGACTTCCACCTTCCGAAACTGTACGTGGGTGGCGCGCTGCGAGGCCAAATCAAGTAAAGGTGACCGCTTGCTTCTGGTGGGATTGTATACGCTCCGAAAAGGTTCAAGCCAAAAGGTTCAAGCCCAGCTACTTCATCACTACAGTAAGTATGGATACAACCTACCGCGGACAAACCCTACACCCTAAACCCAAAACACAAAACCCAAAACCATAAACCATAAAACCCTAAACCATAAAACCCAAAACCCAAAACCATAAAACCCTAACCCTAAACCATGAAACCCTAAACCCTAAAACCCTAAAAACTACATCTTAAACACGACGCCCGGAAGCCCCTGAAGCCTGAAACCCCTTCCCTGAACCCAAAATCTTCAGACTCCCCAGCCCAAACCCCTTAACCCCTGAGTTTAGGGGTTTAGGGGTTTAGGGGTTTGGGGTTTAGGGGTTTAGGGGTTTAGGGGTTTAGGGGTTTAGGGGTTTAGGGTTTATAAGGGGTTTAGGGTTTAGGGGTTTAGGGTTTAGCCCAAACCCCAAGCCCCTGAGACTCAATACCCTGCAACTCCAAGCACAAAGACTTTAAACGCGTCGAAGACTCCGACCCCCTGAGACTCTAAACTCCTGAGGCCGAAAACCGTAGAACCCTGAACCCTAAGACTGTAAAGACTCTAGGTTTAGGGCATTGAGGCTTTAGGGCTAAGGGGGTTTAGAGTTTCAGGGTTTAGGGTTTAGGGCTTAGGGGTTTTAGGGTTTAGGGTTTAGGGTTTTAGGGTTTCGGTTTAGGGTAAGACTCTACCGCTTAAAGCTCCAAAGAAAGCCGAGAACCTTCCGGACGAATCCATGTCGCACGGCAGTCTCCTCGATGCCGCACCTGGAATCCCGGTTTAGGGCTTCAGTTTTAGGCGCCTCTCTTTATAGGCTTGTGATCAATAGACCCTAAACCCTAAACCCTAAACCCTAAACCACGGCCATTAAAAATGAGGTCTCTATACGGTTTTTATGGAGCTTTTGAGCTGAGTTTAGTAAGGAGCCTAGATGGGGATTTCCAAAAAATAGGGGACCCTAATATAATACCCTAAATAATCGGATCCTTATTATAAGGGCCCCGAAATAAGGTACCCCTTATTTTCGGAAACTCCCAGATGTTGTTGTGCCTTGTGCGACTCTTGATCTCCACTGCGCTTCATCAGCGAAGCTACCTACTACGGTTGATGGACAAAATCCTGCATGACCTTATATACCTAAACTATGGGATGTATGGTACTATACTATATGTGGGTCTTGCAGGATTTTGTCCATCAACAGTAGGAAAACCTCTGAGACGCCCAAAATTTGCACAGCTAACCCTAAACCCCTAAACCCCTAAACACTAAACCCCAAACCTCTAAACCCTAAACCGCTAAACCCCAAACCTCTAAACCTCTAAACCCCTAAACCCTAAACCCCCTCCTAAACCGAGATGATGCACTCGGGGCATGGCAACTCGAATTTCTCGTCGTCGTCTCGGAGAAGTGATGTCCTGCTTGTTTAGGGTTTAGGGCTTAGGGATTATCTTCCGGGTTTGGTGCTTTTCGTGTGGTTTAAGGCCCTCAACCTTATAGACCCCAATCTTTGGGACTTTCGGGTTGATAGGGCTTTGCACTCCGGAAGATGAACTAATCAGAGACACCCCCCTCAATGTATGATAAGTTATGCATCTTGAAACCAGAAAGGAATCGGAGTCATCGGCACGCTGTGCTTCACTGCGAACACCCCGACAATCTCCCTTCTAGGAATGGCGTAGCCGGGATAGCCCACTTGGCGATACTCTGGCGGATGTTGCGCAGGTCAGTTCCGAGGCAGAGTAGTCGACGCCGAGGTTGTGGACGGGCGAATGGTGCCGGCATGACCATTCGCAGTTTAGGGTTCAGGGGTTTAGGGGTTTAGGGTTTCGGGTTTAGGGTTGCGCACGCCGGAAATCCCTCGTGGCAAGTGGCAAAGGGCTACTCAGCCACGACGTCGTCAGCACTGCAAGAGGCAAGGAGAGGATCGTAGAGATTGGGCTTCGCTGTGCACTTCAACTATAGGGCTTCTGTATGGTGTTTAGGGCAGGAGCTCTAAACCCCAAGCGACTTTGCTGGCTTACCAAGAGAAGGGGCCCCAAAGGGTGGATCATATCCCCCAAATACTAAACATACACAACTACACTCCAGAGCCCTCCTGGAATTTTCAGGCCCCCTCTTCGCAGTTGCACTTTTACTACCTAGGGCTGAAGAGCTCGGAAATCAGGCAGAGACGGAGGATGCCAGGAAGTTTGCGGATTTCGGGTTGTGAACCAGCCGGACAAAGAGTCCCCAGAAGCACATAAACCTGCATGGTCGAAGGGAGCATTCCTAACCGAAACCCTAAACCCTAAACCCTAAATCCCAGAGGCTCGGCCCGGGTAGGCTTTCATATCCTGAGCCTAAACCCTAAGTTAGAGGAAACCGCAGGTGGGGAGTTTAGGGGCTGACGGAGGGACCCTTAAAGGGACCCTTGGGGTTGGATTTTAGGGTTTAGGGTTAGGTGGGGAGTTTAGGGTATATCGGGCTTCTATGAGGCTTCTATAAGGTATATAGACCTTCTATAAGGCTCCCATAACGGTAACTACCCAACTGAAAATGTCCTAGACCCTGTGCCTAAACCCTATACCGTTGATGCGACGGCTAAGGCGCACTAAGACAGGGGCTTGGACCTAATGCTTCAATGACTGGTGTAGGGGCCTTAATAATCAGACTAGGGTTTTGCGGTCTACGATACTATAATTATAAACCCTAAACCCTAAACCCTAAACCCTAAACCCCAAAATAGTATAGGCAAACTATGAAGGCCCCTATATTATCAGCTTGAGGGCTTCAGGGGTGAAGGGAGAGCTAGAGGGCCATACACTTTACCATGTAGGACGCAAGAAACAACCTATCAACACTCTTACGCGACACTCCTGTAAGACGAAAACAAAGACCAGAAGCCCTATTCTATCTGGCACCGCAACCCCTCTGTGCGCCTTCAACCCAAGACCCGTCAAGATTAACCCTAAACCCTAAACCCTAAACCCTAAACCCTAAACCCTAAACCCTAAACCCTAAGACTGTAGGTTTCAGGGTAGATGAGGTGGTGGGGGGACTGTTAAGTGTTAGGGTTAGCGCTTTAGGCTTTGGGGTACTTGCTATTCACGGTCCTAAACTACCGAGAAGCCTAAACCCTAAACCCTAAAGCCTAAACCCTAAACCCTAAACCCTAAACCCTAAACCCTAAACCCTAAACCCTAAACTTTAAACCCTCCGCGAAACGGCAAAACCCTGGCTGAGGAGCCTCTCTGAGGTCATCTTCCTTGTGAAGGCCTGGAGACTCTTAGGGTTTGCAGGGTTCACTTTTTTGAGTTCGATTTAGGGTTCGAGGGTTTGGGAGTTCAGGGTTCACTGTTAGGGTTTAGGGTTTGGGGCTCACTTTTTTGAGTTCCAGGGTTTGGGGGTTTAGGGTTCACTTTTTTGAGTTCCAGGGGTTTGGGGGTTTAGGGTTCGAGGGTTTGGGAGTTTAGGGTTTTACTTTTAGGGTTTAGGGTTTAGGCTTCACTATTCTGAGCTCGAGGGTTTGGGGGTTTAGGGGGAGGGTTGATAGGGTCCCGGGTTCAGGGCCAAAACCCTAAACCCTAAACCCTGAACCCTGAACCCTAAACCCCTAAACCCTAAACCCTAAGGGTCGAGGATTTAGGAGGGCTCTGGGGCTCCAGGGTTTTGGACTTCTGGTTTAAGGTTTAAGGGCTGGGGTTTAGGGTGTAATATAGGGGCCTTGATAATTGGAATCGGGTTTTGGGGGGTCCTTTATAGTATACTTATAATACGGAGCCCCCAAAATAATATAGGTAGTTATTTAAGCCCCTAGAAAAGGGGTGTTGGTGCTTTCAGGGTTCTTAGGGCGTTAGGGCCGCAGAGGTTTCATGCTTTGCAGTTGAGGCATACTTAGGGTTTAGTTAGGTGTTGTGCTGAGAGTTTCGAGCTCCGGGGAGTCTGATGCTAAGTCTAGCCTGTTAGGCTTAGCTGGACATTTGAAGCTGCTGTGCGGAGGTCTTCTGGTGCAGGGCTGCGTGCAGAAAGAAAGCTCGGCGTGGCTGGTTCGTGCTCAGGCAGGAAACTTGATAAGATCATCCGTAACATGCCAAAACCCTTTCTGATCAGGATCTGGTTGTTACTTGGGTTTAGGGTTGGGTCGTCTGGCATGATTCATGCTCGTGCTCCCAAAACCCAACAACCCGCCCTAAACCCTAAACCTAGAACCCTAAACCCTAAACCCTGAACCCTAAACCGTAGCCGTGCAGCAGCGCACAGGTCCCGGGGAGCCTATGCCTGAAACCCGAAACTCCCCGAAACTAGACCCCTCCTCACACCCTGATCCCTAAAACACTAACCCTAAGGGTCCAAGTTGTCCTTATTTCTGGTTTTAGGTGCCCAAAAATGCCCCAAAGTCCTCAAATAATGGGTACTTGGACCCTTAAATTAAACGTTTAAAAGTTTAGCACGTAGGGATTCCTCAGGGCATGGGCCCTTAGCCCTGAAGCTTTATTGCACCTAACAGCTGGCCCCCATAGGATCCTTTGTGGTTTGGACAGACACCCAGAGATTCCAAAGGGTTTAAGGTTTAGGGTTTAGGGTTTAGGGGAATAGACCTTAGATTATAGGGACCTTCATACGGGAAGTTTTCTAAACTAGGTTCCCTTTTTTGGGTCGTTTTTATAAGGGCGCCGTACTATGCTGGGGACCTAAACGGGGACCCTAATTTAGGGAACTACCCATTTTTTATGACTTATCGTATATTCCTTCATTATCCTATACCCTAAGCCCTTATAGATGCCTTTAATTAAAGGGTATTAGGGTTTAGGGTTTAGGGTTTAGGGTTTAGGGTTTAGGGTTATTGGGTTCTCTGGGCAGGGAATCAGGGCCTTGAGGGCGTGGGGGGAGTAGGAAATCCGGATCCTTACCCACTTTCCCCAGCTCCGAACCTGCTCAGAAGACCAGAAGGGTTTAGGGTTTAGGGTTTAGGGTTTAGGGTTTAGGGTTTAGGGTTTGAAGTACTTGGTAGTATGGGGGCCTCAACCTTTGTGACAGCCTAAACCCCTAGACCCTAAACCCTAGGCCCCTGAACGCCTAAACCCTAAACCCTAAACCCTAAACCCTAAACCTTAAACCCTAAACCCTAAACCCTAAACGGCTTCGGGCCTGGGGGTATCGTATCGTCTACTTCTCGAAACCCTAAGCGCAATAGTTTCAGTAGTGATTTCAGCTTCTCTGTTAGGTAAGGTTCGGCACGAAGCCAGGTCCTCCAAGCCTTCAGCCTATGAGCCCGGATTGCCTAAACCCTAAACCCTAAAACCTAAACCCTAAACCCCAAACCCTAAACCCTCAAGCCCAGGATAAATAGAAATTGTTTGTTTAACGTGTATGGCCACAAAGAACCCTGCATCATTGATTTATTGTTACTGTTCGACGGACAGAATAGAAGCACAAAGACAAAAATTCCAGAAACAAATGTGTGTCCGCAACCCGTCAGAGCACCCGAAAAAGTTTAAGTAAAGTGCGTATAACAGCCTTTTGGCCTATTTTGCGGATTCCTGAAAACCAAAATTGCGCATGTTCGTGATTTGCGACGTTTCCGCGGAGATAATGTTTCCAATGCGAGATTTCCAAGACGATGTTTCCCAGCCGATGTTTCCGAGGCGATGTTTCCGACGCGACGTTTCCAAGGCGATGTGTCCAAGTCGATGTTTCCCAGCCGAGGTTTCCGAGGCGATGTTTCCGACGCGATATTTTCCAAGGCGATGCTTCCGCAATTTGGGCCTCCCCAAATCCTCCAAAGGTTCCAACGTAAAGGTGTTTTAGCCTCTTGCGGATTCCGGAAAACGTAAAATTGAAAATTTTCGCTATTTTTCACGATTTTGGGCCTCCCAAAAACCTCCAAAACTGCCCAAATAACAGCTTTTTGGCCTTTTTTGCGGATTCCAGAAAACCCAAGCGGTTCACAACCTTCATGGTAAAGCAGGCGGTTGCGACACAAGGGCGTTGTGAGCACAGTCTTGAGACTTAGTTTCCATGGCACGAAATTTGCAGATTTGGATAATTTTTTGAAGCAGCTCCGAGGTGCTAGCCTCTGGTTTATGCTGGAGTCATGCAGTCCCGCCAGAGTCACGGGCAAAATGGGGCGGCTCGAGGCCGTTCCTCTCTGAATTAGGAGCAGAGTCACGCCATCAGCATCGTCGATGTCATTTCCAACGCTCCTCGGCCTGATTTCCATGTCTGACCGCATGCACACTGCGAGCAACACGAAAACGAACATCTCCTACCTCGGAAACATCGAAAGCCCGGGCCAGCTCCCCGGCACATGCTTGCACGAGCTAACCGGGTATCTCAGCTGCCGCGAACACCATGGCGTCCGTGGCCACCAAATTGCCGTGCAGAACCTGTAAGGCTTGGCGAGTGGCCAATTTGACAGGGAACCGCTTTGGGCTCCCGTCGACTTCACAAACCTGCCCCTGCAGCCTATGTAAACGGGGGGCATGCCCACTAGTGCAACATGTGCTCCAGGGGCGGCCTGGTTGATGGCCAAAGTCATGCTACTTCGCGCCCGAGCGAAAACCGGTGAAACACAACCAAAACCTTTCAGAAAACACTGTAAAACTCAGTTCAATTCTCCCGCAAACCGAGCATCTTCGACTCATTCTAGTAAAGAGGCGGCCGCGCCAAACATGAAACGGCACAAGTAAACGAAGCGGATGGCGCACAGTTGTCACGCTCGCGTCGTGCCTTGAGGACGTTTGACGCTTTGCGGCATGTTCCGTGGAGTGACATGGAGTGAAATTGTCCACTTCGCGTCCTGTACACGTCTGACTCTTCGAAGCATCATCCGCGAAGTCTAGATGCGCAATCAGGATTGCGAAAGCAGCAGTATTGCTACGGTTGTTTAAGCCACGATGCAACAAGAACGGTAGATGGGGAATTCTTGATACACATGCATAGCATGCAAATAGTGCATTATTGCCTTCTGAACGCCGTGTCGCGTCACGTGTCAGGTCGTTTGTGACGACTGCCATTCGGCCTTGGCTTCGGCCAACCGGTTCATAATCTCCGCCGGAAGGACTTCACTGGGGATGGAAACCCACTCCTCCTTCCCAGCGCCGCTGCCTGCACAGCCGGAACAACTCGTTTTTCTGCTGGCACAGTGGACATCTATTTCTGTCCAGTGGGCCCCGCTTCACCATTTTGGACTGGGTGTCATAGGTGTCGGGGGCTTTCGCGGGTTTTAGCTTCTTGTTGCTCTTCGTCTTCATTGACTTCTCTGCGAGCCGTTCTTTGAGCTGGAGAACGCGTCGCTTCACCGCATCTCGCGTTGCTTCCACTTGTTTCATCTTGACGGGTCTTTCATGTCAAAAATCACGAGAACCCTACCAACGAAAGGATGTGGAACCCGAATCCTCGAGTTCCAACACTTCGAGGCTGACCTCTGCCTTTTTCAACTTTCTCTCGGTGCCGCTGCCCATAGCTAACAGAGAAAAGGGGGCGAGCGAGAGGGTGGAAGTCAGAAGCCGAGGGTGGAAGTCAGGAGCCGAAAACTCGTAGAGTTGGCACCACAATGGACAAAATACAAACGCCATCGAGGCTATGAACGTTGTACTCATGAAACCTACACCGGAAACGCACAAAACAGAATTTAAGCAATAAACAGTCGATGTATGAAATGATGCTCGCAACAAGTCTATGACACACTTCCTTAGAGATTCGCATCCCAATCGAACTACACACATCCACTACATCACTTGTGGAAGCAGCAGAAAGAAGTAGCTGTACGTGCGGTAAACAGTCGATGGGGTAGCCTATGCCCGCAGCGTTTGCGAAACGGCTTCGAAGTCCTCGGCTGATAGTGCTTCCGAATAAGAAAGAATAAGAAGCCTGGGAGAGTACCGAGTTGATAAGCATGGGCAGAAGCTGTGATGGTTTGTTTTTCGTACGGCACGGCGCAGGAATGAGTCGACATACGAACAGAAGAAAAGGGGCACGAACCCAAAGCCCTACACCCTAATCCCCAAGCTCTTAACCCAAACACCCTACACCCTAAAGCCAACATCCCCGAAAGGCAAAATCCGGAACCCGAACAGCTCTGCGCCCTCTAAAAACCTCTAAACTGGAACTTTCCAAGGAACCGTTAAAGGAACTTTTAAAAGAACCCCTTTAAAGTAACCCTGCAAGGAACCCGTAAAGGAACCCTTGAAGGAACCCTTCAAAGGACCCCGAACACCACTCAACAACGTCCCAGTCACAGCTCTGCCTTCGAACGGGGGGGTGTCGCTTGCTTATCAGGGGCGTTAAAAGGTTTAGTTTAGGGTTCAGGGTTTAGGGTTTAGGGTTTAGCGTTTGGGATGCCAGGGCTTTAGGGAAAGTTTAGGATTTGGGATACCAGAGCTTAAGAAAGGCTTTACCAGGGCCTTTACGAGGGTCTTATGTTTAGAGAACTACCCAAACCCTAAACCCTAAACCCGCTCTCTTCCCAAACCTTTGGCGCACCCCTCCATCTGACGTCGATCTTACCAGGTCCTCGAAGGCTTTGCCTCAATAAGTTCGGGCCGTGGCCCCAACCAAAATCCTACCTCTTGCAGTTCAAGGGGATTTTGGGTGCACCCCAGGGTAGGTTTTGATTTGCTAATGGGGGAGACAAGGCCCGACAAAACTCTAAGAACCCTAAGCCCTAAACTAAACTCTAAACCCACCAAAAGCTCCAACTCCCCAGAACCGCTAAATCCCTAAACCCTAAGCCCTAAAACCCTGAACCCTAAGAACCCTTGACATCTCTAGGAATTCGAGGGTTGGGACTTCGCGAGCAGAGCCTCGCGGAACCAGGGCAGGTACCTTGGGAGGAAGAGTCTCCGGGTCGATCGGGGCTTTAGGGTTGAGGGCTTGGGGTTTAGGATTCGGTGCTGGGGCGAGAAGTAGGCATTAGGGTCTTGCGGTGAAGGTTACGATGTAAGACTTCGGGAGTTCGGGTGCGGGGGCACGCTTCGGAGGCTTCGGGATTGCGGTTCAGCGTTTTAGGGTTTAGGGTAAAGGGTAAAGGGCTTAGGGTTTAGGGTATATACGGTGTTGCATTAACGGCTGTAGGTAGGGTTTCCCATGGAAGCCCCGAACCCCGAACCCGGTTGCGGCATTCCAAGGCACAGGCACGGATCAGAATCTCCGAACTCCAAGACCTTCTAATGTAGATCATAGTCAGGAGCCCTTTGTTCTTTAAGCTACGTTGCCTAATTACTTCAGTAGTATTTTTGTGCGTCTCTATGCATGCCTTGGGCCGACTCCCCTGACTCCCCTCGACAGCGTTACAAAACCGAGGAGTTGTCACAGCTTCTTGGCAGCCTTGAAAGTGCCGGGCACGGAACCCCAAACCCCAAACACCAGAAAAAACCGTCCAGCCAGCCAGTCAGCCACCCACCCAGCCCCAAAAAAACTCGAAGCAAGCCCTGTCTGAGCCCTTGGCTTCTCGCACTTCACTGAAAGGCCAAGGGGATCGAAGTTGAAGTCCTCTTGGAATCGTGAGCTTAACTATTGGAACTTTAAACATTAATTTCAAAATAGTTATACACCCTGTTCTAAACGTTATAAAAGACTTCGAAAAATATCTAAACCTCTGTTACAACAACATCTTGTAAGGGTCTTACAGGCACCCTGGAGTCTAGTGGGGCTTAAGCGACATCAGAGGGCTTATCATACCACTGAGGAGAGCATCCTCCTCCTTGAACGCATTAGCGCAATGTTCGTTAGAAATATATATATATATACACACACACATCACTCCTGGCAGCTCCAGACGTCGCTATAAAATATAGACCCAACATCCCAAAATGCCAACGAAAAACGCATACATATGCATATAACACAAGAGAGCACTCTTCGACCTTCCCTAAATCCCTCTGCAAAGCCGATGGAAAACCGCTGAGTTGAATCATCCCCGCGTGTCGTTTGGAACTCCTGTACAGCCATTCAAGTAACCCTTCTAGCAATCCTGAAAACCCAGGGTTTCGGGGTTAGGGGTTTGGGGTTTAGGGTTTAGGGTTTAGGGGCTTAGGGTTTAGGCTTCAGGGTTTCAAAGCAAAAGCCTGCAAAGGAAACCTGCCTGCCCAGCGAATGCGGACTCCCCGCCGATGAGGCCGCCTGCGAAAGGCTTCTCCGTCGTTGCGCCCGTGGCCTCGTGCTTCGCATGGGCTTAGAAGGGCTTTTGGGTAAAGGGCGTAGAGGGTTAGCGTTTAGTTCTTGGGTTCAAAGTCTCCTTTGTTAGATTTTTACCATTCAGCGCAGTCTTCATGATGATCAAGGACGTCCGTATCACATCCTGCTTCCCGGTAGTCCAATGCTCTAACCTTGAATATGACTGGTCCCCTCGAGCTACTTGCAAGCTGAACCAGCCTATTACTCAGCATCTGAATCTCACCTCTCCGCCTGTGGGTTCTTCTAGAGCCAAGCAAAACCAAAACCAAGTCCAAAAGTCCTCCCCGCCAAGGACCCCAAAATGCCACTGACTCACTTCCTTCACAACGCACCTGCGAGCCTGTGGATCCTAGAAGACCCTAAACCTTAAAACCTAAACCCCAGATCATAAACCCGAAGTCCCCAACCAGGACCTTCCCCCCCCCGGTCCCATTAATCATGTTCGTATCATGAAAAACCAACAGATAATATCATACAAAGTCCGAAACAGCCGCTAATTGCTCTGAATCCCCTAAGCCAAAACCCTAAACCCTAAACTCAACTGCCTCTGCCCTTCGGGCCGTCGCCGCCCCGCGACCGGCGCGGCGACCGCTGGAAGCGAGCGCCTCAGGGAGGGCTTAGGGTTTAGGGCTTAGGGCTTAAGGTTTAGAGCTTAGGGTTTAGGGATGTTTAGGGCTTAGGGCTTCGGGTTTAGGGCTTAGGGTTTTGGGCTTCTGGTTTAAGGTTTCCGCACGAGTTTAGGGCCTGGGGCTTAGGGTATCAAGGCTCTGGTTGACAAGGGGCTCTGCAAGGGCGCTAGAAGAGTTCCATGAAGGCTTCATGGTTCGACAAGCGCACTAGGCTTTGCTTGATATTGTTCTTGAGGCTTAGGGTTTAGGGTTTAGGGTTTAGAGTACATGTTGATAAGGACTGTCGGGTTCAAAAGGCGGGGGGTTGGTGCAAAAGCGTTTCGGACTCGCGGGCTGGCTTGGGGGTTTAGGCTTCTGGGCTCATGGTCTAGGGTCTAAAGTTTAGGGTTTAGGATTTAAAATTCAGGGTAACACCTGGGATCTGGGTTTCAGGAATTCAGCCTTGCGAGGGATTCAGGACTAATGGTTGAGGCTCAGGAGTTTGCTTGCCACTTGCAGCTTACGGTCTCCGTCTGCATCCCGGATGTCATTGCATGGCAGCACTTCTGATGATCTTCGGGCTCATGCAAAGGCAACGGTGCTTCGACACGGAGCCTCGAGACATGGTACTGTCAAGCCTTTAACCTATGCTTGCAGACCTCTACCTACAAGCACAACTGAAAACAACCCGAGGCAATGTATTTCTCAATCTAAGGTACAGAGTACACCCCACGAAAGTCCCAGACAGCAGCTGTTCAGCGCACTGTTGGATTCCAGTGCAGTACAATTTCTAATCCGACACAAGTCCTGCTCGTCGTCTCGGCACAACAAAGACAAGTTGAGAGCCTTGATTTCAGAAATGTCTTCAGCCCAGGCGCCAAGGCTGCAGACGCAACTGCTGTGGCTGCTACTGCCTCCATCATGGGCAGTCAGGCTTCGGCGTTTGAAGGCTTAGCATTTGGCAGGCTTATCTCTAGTGCTGAGACGGCATGAACACCCTGGCGCCAAACTCGAATATGTTGCTCAGGCATGAGTTGAAGCTTGCACCTGTCCCCGGTCGGACATTAGGCGGAAGCATCTTGGGATGTAGGATTTGGTCTTGTTGCCCTAGGCTCGAAGACCCTGGGTTGGTTGGTCAAGACTAGCACCTAGTTTGGGACCTGAATGATCATTATCTGGTTTTGGTGGCATATTGTACTGGCGCTATAGAGGGACTACAAAGGGACACTGCCATTGATAGTTCACACTTCTTTGGTCTTGCTGTCAACTTAGCAGTCCGAAGAAACTTGCCCGGAGACCGACCAGACCTGATCTTGAGGTCCCATTCCAAAATAAGAGGAACTCATATGCGGAGATGTCGACCCTACAGTGTTCTACAGGTTGCATTTACGACCATTTCCTTGAGGATTGGAGCTGCGAGATACTTAAGACTTAGAGTCCTAAAGCTTCAGGGCTTCTGACTCTCGGGGTTTAGGGTTCAGGGCTTAGGGTTTGGGGTTTAGAGTTTGAGCCCTTTCTCGAGCTCTTACAGCAACACTTCTAGAACCCTGAAGGCTATTTAGGGTTTAGGGTTTGGGGTTTAGGGAAGCCCAAGGAATCCGGGAATTCGCAGATGAAGCCCATCGACGCACCTGGCTACGTGCGCTGGTCTTCTCAGCCACCTCCGGAGGGTTTAAGGGCTTTCGGGCTTAAGGGCCTTAAGGTTTTCAGCGTCTCAAGGTTTCGGGCTCTGGTTTTGGGTTGAGGGTTTAGGGTCTTTTTTCTGTTCCTCGGGCTTTGTTGGCTTTGGGCGTCCTGCTGAGGGGATCGGGGCTCAACTTTTAGCTCGCTAGGGCTCTGGTGACCTAGTTTGATAACCCACGAGCCAAGTTGAGAGCAACAGTTGGGGACCTAAGCTCAAGGGTTTTGATAAGGGATCGTGGAGTCGAAAAGACCCCCATGACCCTGAACCCCTGAACTTCGAACCCTCGACCCTAAACCCTAAACCCTAAACCCTAAACCCTAAACCCTAAACCCTAAACCCTAAACCCTAAACCCTAAACCAAAATCCTCTGGTTAAGGACGGGTTCAGGGCTTAGGGTCTTCCTTCAACCCTCAAAACGAAGCAACCGATACCTAGCCCAAAAAGGATTAACCTTTCAAGCCCTAAGCCCTAAACCCTATAGTGGGTTTAGGGTTTAGGGTTTAGGGTGCCCTATAGTAATGAAACCCCACACCCCGAAAGAACGCCCGAAAAAGGCCTCGGTCGCTCCCCGGAGCTGGGGCGCCGCAGGTGCCGCAGAGGGCGCCACGAAGGCCTCTGGCTTTAGGGTTTGGTTTTCTTTTAGGGTCTAGGGTTTAGGGTTTAGGGTTTCAGGATTTAGGGTTCCGGGTGTTTTGTAGGGTCTAGGGTTTAGGGTTTAAGGCTTCAGGGTTTCTCTAGAGGGTCTAGGGTTTAGGGTTTAGGGTTCAGAGGGTTTAGCGTTTAGGGTTTTAGGGTTCTGGGTTTAGGGTTTAGGGTTCAGGGTTCAGGGTTCTGGGGTTCAGGGCTCAAGGGCTTGAGGGCTTTCGGGCTTCGGGGCTTCGGGGTTTAAGGGGTGTGGATGTGTTGGACTTAGGGTTTCAGGGTTTAGGGTTTAGGGTTTAGGGTTTAGGGTTTAGGGTTTAGGGTTTAGGGTTTAGGGTTTGCGTTAAGTTTAGGTCTATGCAGTCTGGGGTTCGGGATATCTTCTTTCAGTGTGGGGCTCGGGGGTTCGGATCCCAGGGTCTCGAATAAGAGAAAGGGCCCTGAGAATCAGAGAATCAAAATCCTGAACCCCGACAGACATGACGAAACCTCAACTTGTCGAACTACCGTCTACGGGTCAACATACTTATGTCAAATACATGTACGCACACATCTCCATGTACGTATGCATTTATGCATGTCTGTGCGCATGTCTGCATGTCTGCACGTATGCACGCATGCATGTATGCATGCATGAACGCATACATGTATGAATGTATGAAAGAATGAATAAACACGTGTATGGATTGCTTGTATGTACCTGCACGTGCTTGTGAGCTCTCACGGACTATTGAGAGACTATCTCATCAAAATCCTCTTTTCATCTTTATGCGATTTGCCTGGACAGCTGGGGCCATCAAGGAGGCTGCGCCGATTGCGCCCATAGCCATTCCCATAGTTGCAGTGGACCTCCGGGAGAGTCTGAACCCTGAACCCTAAACTTGAACATAGATTACTCCAAACCTCAAGTTCGTACTTCGAAGCCCTTGCTTAGACTTTTTTCGGGTGACTAGTACAACTGACAACTCGCCTCAGCCCCGGTCAGAGTTCCCACAGGTATCCCCCGGTTCCCCTCCTCTTCATCCCCCTCCCTTCCTCCCTCTTCTCTCCCTGCTTTCTTTGGTTGTTGCTTCCTACCCTTCGTTGGGTTTCGAAAGTGCTTCAAAGCCCTGATACACACCACAGTAAACCCTAAACCCTAAACCCGAAACTCTAAACCCCGAACCCTAAATAGAACCCTTAAAGTAGCCCTTGAGAACCCCATCATATTACCCTGAAGCCCTGATCAGCAGTCGGCTTAATCGGTCTCACGTCTCAGGACTTACAGACGTGCTCGACCACTTGGGCTCCCGTGACTTTCAGACATGGTTGAAAATACCCGTCGGCCTGCTTCAGAGGCCCAATCCGAGAGGGTTTAGGGTTTAGGGTATGGGGTTTAGGGTTTAGGGCTTAGGTTTGAGGGTTTAGGGTTTAGGGTTTTACCCTCCGGAATAACAGTAATAATGGTAATAGCTACTCCTAGCTGACCCTCTTCCATGCGGGGTCCCGTCCCTCTGCCAAGAGCTGCATTCCCGCGATAGAGCTAGACCCTCGACCCTAAACCCTAAAATCCTAAACCCTCGACCCTAAACCCTAAACCCCTAAAGCCCTAAACCCCTAAGCCCTAAACCCTAAACCCCTAAACTTACCCCGAAACCCTAAACCCTAAACCCTAAACCCCTAAACCCTAAACCCTAAACCCTAAACCCCAAACCCTAAACCCTAAACCCTAAACCCCTAAACCCTCAAGGCCCCCGGGCCCCTAAACCTTCGTCACTTCGTGTCCTCCGAAGCCGGAGCGGGCGGCGCGAAACTCCTTTAGAACTCTGCGGGTTTAGGTTTTGGGGTTTAGGGTTTAGGGTTTAGGGTTTAGGGTTTAGGGTTTAGGGTTTAGGGTTTAGGGTTTAGGGTTTAGGGTTTGGGGTTTGGGGTTTAGGGTTTAGGCTTCCAGATCCGTCGGAAACCCGATGAACGATTGTCAAAGTGGGATTTCTCAAGGGCAACCCTAAACCCTAAACCCAACACCCCAAACCCTAAACCCTGCACCCCAAACCCTAAATTCCTAAACCCCAAACCCTAACTTAAACCTCAAGCTTGAAACCCCAAACCCCAAACTCGAAAACCCTGAACCCCAAACCCCAAACCCCAAGCCCTAAGAACCCGAAAACCCCAAAAAAAAATCCGAAAGCCCCAAGCCCGAAACCCCAAATGCCAAAAAAAAACCTAAACCCCAACCCCCCAAAAAACCCTAAAACCTAAAACCACCCCACCCCCCCCAAAAAATAATAATAATAAAATAAAACCCCCCAAAAAAAACCCTGAAGCCCCAAAAAAACCTGACCAGGGCCTCGAGGACATGGCGACGGATCCTTTAAGAGCTAACTACGACCCCGACGTCAGCCGCCCGCGACCGGCCCTGAGCCAAAAAGAGAGCCGCAAGCCTTTTGGGTGGAGGGATTTGGGTGTTAGGGTTTAGGGTTCAGGGTTCAGGGTTGAGGGTTTGGGGTTTCAGGTTTAGGACTCTAGGTTTTAAGGCTTGAGGTTTAGGATAGGGCTCCTTCAGAAAAGACCATTTGAAGCCTCTCAACTAAACCTTAAAGGTTGGGACTTGGAGGCGTTTGGGGGGGGGGTTTAGAGCTTCGGGCTTAGGGGTTTTTGGGTTCGGGGTTTAAGGGATTTGGGGTTAGGGTTGGGGATTTAAGGCTTCGGGTCTCGGGGTTTGGGTTTAGGGTTTAGGGCTTCTATTAAAGTGCAGTGGCCTTTTCGGGTTGTCTTCATCAATCAGCTGTTAATCAGTAGAATGGGGTTCTGGGGTATAGTGTACTATAACTATACTAAGAAACCCCAGAAAAGTATTGGTAAACATTTGGCCCCTATATTACCCCGGGTTCTCGAGTTGCGTCGGGTTTTCGAGTCCAGCTAATCCTGAAAACCGGAAAGCCTGGACTGTCCTCCAGACTTGACTTTCCCAAAATCACGTCGAAACTCCTACACTTGCCATGGGGTTTAGGCTTTAGAGTGTAGAGTTTAGGGTTTACGCCGCTCAATCTCCTCCACCCTCAGCCGGCAGCAACCCGAGAAGCCCTGAAACTCCTCACGAATTTGTTGGAAGCCTTTGCCTGTAACTCTAGGGTTTAGGAGGTTTAGGTTTTGGCACCCTACAGCCCTACTCTTCCCGATGAGGCCATCAAGCCACACGCCTTTTTCTTTGTTTAGAAAGTGGCTAGGCTCAAAGGTCATCTCTGGTGCGGCCAGGACCTGGTGGCCGTGCGAACGAGTAGTGAAGGGGCTTCCTGAAGTAGGGATGAGGTTGAAGGCTCCGAAAGAAGGAAGGCTTTTTGGGGGTAATGTAGGGGCCTCAATAGTTACCAACATTATTTTGGGGGGTTCCTTATTATAACTATGGTATAAAATACCCCCAAACCGTATTCTCATTGTTGAGGCCCCTACATTAGATCTAGAGACCTGCTCGGTTCGATTCGTAAGGATTCCGGGTGTCGGAAGCTTAAGGTTTGGGATTCTGAAGATGCCCAGCACTGTAAAGCAAGAAACGAGTAAAGCTAGCCTTGGTTTCGGTTTGTACTGTCTGCAATTTGTTGACAAGCCCTATTTGCAAAAAGGCATGAAGAATTCTTAGGCGAAGGCTTTGGGCGAGCTTCTAGGAGTTCCCTTAAGCGTTACTTGAAGGTCTGAATAGGGATAGGTGCCTGACTTGTCACACAAGGGTCTCAGGAAGGTTGTATGCTTTTTGGTACCTCTGTATTTCAAGACCCAATCCCCTGAACCAGTAGGTTTGTTGATCCCCAGGTAAGCCTTAAGCACGCGGTTCTTGCACCATCTTCGCATGGAAAGCGTGCCTTCGCCTTCTCCCCAAAAAAAGGACTGCGGCTCCCTGGGCTGTCGGATGCTTGCAGGTTCGTGGGTAGTCATACGGTTATACCAGATTTGCTGCAGGGATTCCATAGGCTTAATAAGAGGCTGAGTTTCCATGAGTAGTTACAAAGCTAAGTAGGAGTTGAAGTATCGTAAATGGGGCTGCAAGTATCTTTGAGCATAACAGCGATACTACTACCTTTAGTCTCACGATCCCTTCCTGACACTATGGGTGCTGATGTTCTGCAGCGCAACCACTATTACGACGATGATGATGTGGTGATGATGATGGTGATGATAATGATGATGATGATGATGATGCGCATGATCATGATATCTTAGACTAGGGGCCCCTATCTGGCGGGGATGATAACAAATTCCTCTTCTTTAGGGCTTCTGCCAGAAGACCCTTATTTGGGACACTTCCTGCTGAGGACGACGGTGAAGGGGAGGATCAGCACGATTGGTGATTCACTTACATATAATCCGCGCAAAGACAACACTGTTGCGTCCGTCATCCAATATCCTATCACTGCTTTCAAGAACATCCATGAGGCACCGAGACGGCCCGTATTTGCTGCTGAAAAAATTCTGCACACGCTAAACTCAATCAAACTGATTCATCTGCAGGTCATCGTCCTCGTGGTAGTCGTCGTAGTTGTTGCAGTCGCCGCAGTCGTCGTCGTCGTCGTAGT
>CAJNDV010019924.1:0-21395 GCA_905221635.1 Symbiodinium sp. CCMP2456 | reverse complement strand
GGTGGTGGTAGTGGTGGTAGTAGTAGGGGTAGTAGCAGTAGTAGCAGTAGCAGTAGTAGTAGTTGTAGTAGTAGTAGTCGTCGTCGTCGTCGTCGTAGTAGTAGTAGTAGTGGTAGTAGTGGTGGTAGTACTAGTAGTAGTAGTAGTAGTAGTAGTAGTAGTAGTAGTAGTAGTGGTAGTGGTAGTAGTAGTAGTAGTAGTAGTAGTAGTAGTAGTAACGTGATTGTTGTTGTTGTCGTCGTCCTGTGAGAACATAAGACATAACCCTACAAGCGACATGTACCAACTATTGAAGCTTTTATACTCGTACATTGCCCAAGGCATCGACGTGGCTTTGCACTCGCAGTGGCCGAATGTGGCAGGGATCCTGAGTGGAATGTTTCCAGAGTCCCTTCATGGAAGGCTTGGGTGCCTTCCATCTTCAACTGTTTTGCCCATCTCGAACCCTGAGACCCGTGTGGATTTCTTGTGGATGTTGGGCTTGGGCGTAGAATCATCGGAGGGGGTTTGCGTGCGTAAGAGATTACTTGGAGGTCCCGATGAAAGGTCTCCAAAATCCACGACAGGAACCCCAGTGTTGTGAATTCTTCGGTTCGCTGAATCCTAGGATGCAATGCCTTCGTTGGTGCTCGCAGTCTGCTCTAGAAACTCAGACATCGGCTCGGTGCCATGAAGTCGTCTAGGCTTCGGTGGGGGATGTAGGTCCAGACCCGAAAACCCTGGCCTTTTGGGGAGATTTAGGGTTTAGGGTTTCGCGGCTAGGGGTTAGGGTTTAGGGGTTGAGGGCTTTGGGGTTCGGGTTTCGGGTGCACCCATGAGCAAGATGAGGTGCCGCCTTGGGGCTGCAGGCTTAGGGAACCTTCGACAGCGAAGGGCCCACATCGACAATGTAGGGGCCTTAATAATTAGAATAGGGTCTTGGGACCCATTCTACTTTTATTACACGAAGGAACCCCCACCATAGTATAGGTAATTGTTTTGGCCCCTTATGTTAGAAAGGTAAAAAGTCAGTTTTTTCTGCTCACCCGGCCGAGCTCTGCTTCGGCGGTGCTGCTAAGTTCAATTCCCTTTACAACCCCAAACCCGAAACCCTAAACCCTGATCTAACGGCTTGGGCACCTATGTTACAGGTTGCAAGGAACTGCGTAGAAAGAGCGGTTGGCACCTTCTCTGCTGAACCAAGAAGCTGCAACAGCGGCGTGCTCCGAAACGGCTCCTAGGAACTCGCAAGCCCCGTTCAGGCTTCCGCCCATGGCGAACAACCCCATCGTAGCCAAGAGTCGCTGCACTTACAGACCCATGCGGCCACTGTTCCTTGGTTGATACGGTTTAGAGATTAGGGTTTGGAGTTTAGGGTTAAGGATTGGCCTTGGTGAGGGGCTATGTTTGGTGCTTCAGACCGAGCAAAATGGTTTGCCGCCAGGGACACAGACGATCCCGACAACCATGGTACTTCCCTTCGGCCAGCTGACACTGCAGAAAAAATGTTGCTCTTAGATCCTGGGACTCGGATGCTCTGGCCAACCCAAAACCCTAAACCCCAAAATCCCTAAACCCTAAACCCTGAACCCTAAATCCCTAAATCCTCTAAACTGATGCTACTCCAAGTTGCAGGGCTCCCGCCACGGAGTCCAGATCCCAGGAGCCCTGCCGTGACTCTGCTTTCGAAGGGCCCGAAATCAGCTGGGGTTTGGGTTCAAGGCTTACGGGAGTCTTAGGGTTTAGGGGCCCCCTTCTGTGAAGAAGAGGTTTTGGAGGTGTTTCTACAATATCCTCACGTTGAGGAATCCAAACAAACGGCTTAGGGTTTAGAGTTTAGGGTTTAGGGTTTACGTTTAGGGTTGGATATTGAAGCTTCCATACTGACCTGTAGAAGCTTGCGCACCTGCGCAGCCCAAGACAGGAAAACTTCTAAGCGCTCCAAGCATCCGTGCCAATCACTTGCAAACCCAAAGCCATTCGGAGTCTGAAACCTTAAACCCTAAACCGGAAGCCTTAAACCCTAAAGCATACACCCCAAACGTAATGTCCTACACCTTGCACCCTAAACTCTAAACCCTACACACTAAATCCTAAACTCGCAAGACCTCAAACCACCCTTGAACTCGAGACAGCAACGAAACTGCCTGGGGTCCCGTGTAGCCCTCGGGGAAGAGCGGGAAGAGAGGGCCCTTGACGATCAGGTTGTGGTGAACCATGCCTCCGGCAGCAGTTGGCTTCTGTGTTTAGGGGGTTTAGGGTTTTGGGGTTTAGGGTTTTGGGTTTGGGATTAAGGGTTTAGGGGTTTAGGAGTTTAGGGGTTTAGGGTTTAGGGTTTAGGGGTTTAGGGGTTCTGGGGTTCAGGGGTTAAGGGTTTAGGGTTTGGGGTTAAGGATTTAGGGTTTCAGGGGCTTAGGGGTTAAGGCAAGGAGCCCTTCAAGAGGAGGGTGAGCGAAGCCCCAAAAACCTCGGTTGCTAGGCCCTCACTCCTACTATAGGGGCCTTAATAATTAGAATAGGGTTTTGGGGGCCACTATACTATAATTATACTAAGGAAGCCCCCTAAACTCTAAACCCTAAACCCCTAAACCCCTAAACCCTAAACCCTAATTACTTAGGCCCCTACATGACTTTGGGCCCTCGAAGGCTGGGGATGATGGGTGCAGGGCAAGGGTTCAGCGCCAGCTGTGCAAGCCCCCCAAGTTTCAGGGCCGTATACGGCGCGGGAGGACGTCCCAGAAAGAAGCGCTTCGGGCATAATGTAGGGGCCGTAACAATTAGAATAGGGGTATGGGGTCTATTATACTACAATTATAACAAGGAGCTCCCAAAACCCTATTCAAAATATTAAGGCCCCTATATTAGGATCTTCAAGGTCTTCAGGCTCTGAAGTTGAGGCCACCATTGAGGCCTAACACACACACACACTCAGTAGAGAAGTCTCCACTGCTGCTTTCTTTTGCCTTAAGGTACCATGTTTTTCACAGTAAACAACGAACACGTCTGCTGAACCTTGCCAAACACGGCTTCGACGGCCCCATCGGCCTGAGAAAGCCAGCATCGCCAGGCGCCCGTTGGTGAGCTCCTGTTGAGGTGGGTTAAGGGTTTAGGGTTTAGGGTTTAGTTTAGGGTTTAGTTTAGGGTTTAGGTGTTTCCGACCCTGCCTATCACCTCCTTGCTGTGTCCCCAGATATTTCAAGTAAAGCTTGTCTAACGGCTGACAACCTCGTTTGGGGGTTTAGGATTTGGGATTTTTAGGGTCCACGCACGGTTTCAGGTTTAGGGCCAGAGTGCTGACCGGATACCCTGAAACCCCTATATAGACAACTTGAAACACGAATTCTGAAACCCCTAAACCCAGTAAAAACCAGTAACCAACCCCACACCATGAAACCCGCGTAAAAGCGCAAGGCTCCTGGGCAATAGAAGTACACTGATAGCAGGAAATAGAGTACTAGTCATACTACGGACAACGACACTCATTATCATAACTAGGTAGTAGTACTAATGATAGTAGCAACGATAATAGTTGTATGACAAACAACGACACTCATCATCATAAATTAGTGTCACACAGTACCAGTAGTAGTCATGTTAAATACGTACATACATAACATATATATATATATATTTATATTTATTTATTTACTTATTATATATATATATATACATATATGTATAATATTCTGTGTATATATATATATATATATATGTATATATATGCGTCCTTCAAGGCCAGGTCGTCGGCAGACGCCTTGTCCTGCGGGAGGAATCTCTTGCCGAAGTTCCTGGGCAGAGCTTCTCTGGGTAGGTCTCGAATGTCGAATGTAGAGGCCTTGATAACTAGAATAGGGTTTTGCATTTTTTTTTTTTTGGGGGGGGGTTCCTTATTATACTCAAAGTATAATATACCCCCAAAGCCATGTTCTAATCGTTAAGGCTCCCACATTAGACGCCCTGTGCAAGGTTACAACTACAAGTGTGGATGAGTGTTAAGGATTCGAGAAGGGTCCCCAACTTCGACAACTACCCATATTAGTGGCAACGTCGCACCGAAGCTGATTAGCAGCTCCTGTTCACGAGAGTTTAAGCCCAGGCCCTTTGCACAAAGCCTGTGTGATGTTGTTTAAGGCTGGATGCTGAGAATGGGGCCTCAAGAAAACCCAGCATTCCCGGATCAAGGCTTCATTGCCGGCGGGTTTGTGGCTGAGAAGGCTTTCGGTTGTCGCAGCTCAGGTCTATCAACGAATATGATCCAAATGCGCTTTAGGCACTCCTATCCCCAATCCGAAACCCCAAACCTTCAATTGGGCCCGGCAGCAAGTCTCCCGGTGCACGGCTGGCGCCATCACCCTCGAACATGTCAAGCATCGTGATCCTCAGATACTGCTCCTCTAAGCCCCAACAGGCACAGAAAGAAAAGCCCGAGCGACAGCCAAACAAGCAACAGCAACCGTGCTTGGCAGTCGTATCCGCCACAAAAAAAAACCACCAATGCTTCAAACCCCAAGCCATGCGACCCGAAAACGCGACAACCCTAAATCCTCAACACCCTTTGAGTCATACCTACCCCCCCAACCCTAAACCCTAAATCCTCAACACCCTTGAGTCATACCGAACCCCCAACCCTAAACCCTAAAATCCTAAACACCCTGGCGCAATACCCAAACCGGGCCGAAACGGACATCGGCACTCGACCTGCGGCCCCGGGAACTTTCCGCCGTAGCTGGCACTCTCCTGGGCTCCGACATCCCACTTGGGGCTTTGAAGCGCACCCTTTGAGGGGTTTAGGGTTTTGGGTTAAGCGTATCTTTTGAGGGGTTTAGGATTTTGGGTTAAGCGTACCTTTTGAGGGGTTTAGGATTTTGGGTTAAGCGTACCTTTGGAGGCTACGTCGAAGGACAAGGTTCTTGCTTTCAGTCTTGCGTCAGGCTTTTTCGGATGGTTTAGGGCTTGGGGCTTTCTAAAAAGAAAGGTCGGGGGCTTTAGGGCTAGCGATTCAGGGCTCAGGGGATCGGAGGCCCAGGGCTCAGCGTTGGGGCTTCAGGTTCAGGCTGTGGCGCCTGGGGGTGTGGCACAGGTGAGGCCTAAGATTTTTGGGGCTTTGGGGCTTTGGGGCTTTGGGGTTTAGGGGTTTAGGGGTTTTGGGGTTTAGGGTTTAGGGGTCTATGAAAGGCTTAGGGTGCACGGCTCAGGCTAGTGTTCCAGATATCGGGCTTTTGGGTTTTCTGGTCAGGCTGTAGGCATCATTTTCGGGGCCTGTTTGACTACAGCGTTACAGAGCCCAGAAGTTTGATTCGGGACGCTGGGATTCCGAGCTAAGCACTGGGCCTCGAAATGGGAGAAAGCTTTCTACAGCAAGGCTCGATGTATCCCGCGAGGAAGAGGAGGACGCCAGTGGCGTTGTACGGTGCCACATAGATGGCCTGTGACAAATGCAGGCCCTTACACCCTACACCCCTGAGCCCTATACTACCCCCGTACCACTCCGAACACCCTATGCCCCCTTTACCGGCTCTATCTTCTATACCCGCTATACCCCTATACCTCCTGCAGCCTCAAGCAGGGCCGTAGAATTCAAGTGTCTCGTGTTCCGGATCAAGTCTGTCGGTGCTTGAGGGGAATCCTTCGAGCTCCGGAAGCCCTTAGACTTTCCGGTTTGGGGTTTCATGCTAAGCTGGTTTTCAGGTCCAGGGCTCGTCTTTCCAAACTCAAAGTCGGCAACAACCATGCAACCGTGGCAAAACTCCGCGAAGACGTCCACCCGGCGGCCCGGCAGCCCCTCCACTAGCATCAAGAGGATCATCGCTGCTAACCCCAGAATGGACATTTAGCTAGGGCTTTAGGGCTTTAGGGCTTTAGGGCTTTGGAGCTTTGGAGCTTTAGGATCTTTAGGATCTTTAGGGTTTTAGGGTCTATGTGCATGCGGAAAACCCCAAAACCCTAAAGCCCCAAAACCCTAAAGCCTAAAAACCTACAGCCCGAAAAAAAACAAAAACAAAGTGAGACAGGAGCACTGGCGAGGTCAAGGACCCCCTCCACGCCTGCAAGGCATCCGGTGCCGCGTCGAAGCCTCGGATGCGTTGGGTTGAGTGTTTCTGGTTTAGGGTTCGTGGTTTAGTGTTTAGGGTTTGGGGTTTAGGGTTTAGGGCTTAGGTTCAATGCTCCAGGAACTTCCTGAGCACAGTTCTTACAGTTACCTAAGCAGTTAAATTGCTAATATAGTTATTGTATATTGCTACTCACTTAAACAATTGTTGAAGATGTTGAAGCAAAGACTCGACTCGAAACATGGCACAAGTACTGCAGTGCAGTAAAACGTCATGACCAAGGAGACCCAAGTAGATAGTTCTCTAAATTAGGGTCCCCTTTTTCGGTCCGAGGGCTTTGGGTTTAGGGTTTATGGTATTTCGGTTGGCTGGTGGCTGTTAGGTTTGATAAGTGTGGCATGAGGGTTGTTTACGAGTTTTGACATTGCGCATAGCTTCGCGAGGTCTGCCACGGGTCACTTAAGTATCACAATCCGAAAGCCTGAACCCCTAAACCCTAACCTCTAGATCCTAAACCTAGGGAAACCCCGAAGAACCCTAAACCCCTAAACCCTTAAAGCCCCGAAACCCTAACCCCAAACCCTAAAACCCTAAACCCAACGAACCCTAAACTCCGAAAACCCCAGAAGCCCAGTGACATCATCCCCGAATCGTGAAAGCCAGACTTAGGCCCAAAACTGCAAAGGCCACCCACGAACCCAAAGCCCGAAACCCCCAGGTCCTTAAACCCTGAAGCAAAAAAAGAAAGAAGCGAATCCCTAAACCCTAAAGCCTGAACCCTAAACCCGAAACGCCTTAACCTCTAAGAGGAGCCTTCATGACAGCACTCAACCATGCAACTTTGCAAGAGCCCCGAAATGCCTGAAGATCCCGGCGCTCAAACGGCTACAGGGGATTTTGGGGGGTCTACGGATCTCCAGAGCTTTGAAGCTCAAGGCGTTTAGGGTTTAGGGTTTAGATTTCAGGCCCCAAAGTCTGCGGACAAGTTACCGGGCAGCTGCCAGTACTGCTCCGCGACGAAGCCGACGGTGGCCAGCATGCAGACACCTGGTGGGAACACGAAGGCTTCGTCCCCTTTTGGGTTGTGGCTTTGGGTCTAAGGCTTGCAGGGTCAGGATGATACAAGATATGGGTATTAGGGCCTGTTTTATGCGGTTTGGGGGTTTCAAGATTTATGTGCGTGGCATGGTGGTTCAAAGGGACTGTGGGATTACCCTCAAACCTCCGAGTTGCACGGATACCCACAGGATACAGTAAACCCTAAACCCCCAAGCCCCTACACCCCTAAACCCTAAGGCCTACGCCTAAGCCCCTGACCAAAGCCTGAACCCCAAAGCCCCTAAACCCTAAACCATCCTGTGCATATGGAGGTTTCCGAAAATAGGGGACGTTAATATAGCACCCCAAATAGTAGGATCCTTGTTATATTCTTACTATTCTATTATTATTTTTTGTATTATTATTATTATAAGGAGCCCAAAATAAGGCCCCTCCTCCATTTTCGGAAACTCCCAATACGGAGGGCTCCTCTGTTTCGATGGGCTGAACCTACACCGGACGGTTTTTTTTTGCGTTCCCGAGCTGAGGCTTCAGGATCCTAGGAGTGCTGGCATGCTGCCTACAAAAAGAGGAGGCCTCAAATAATTTCAATAGGCTTTCAGGATATATTTGTACTGCAGATATTAGAAAGAACCGCCAAAGCAGCATAGGTAATATATTTCAGGCCCCAAAAGTACTGGAGGTGGCTGTCTGCACTATGGTGCGAGCCGACACATGCAAGAATCCTGCAGTTCTCCGCCGCAAAGCTGTTGGTCAGGGTTCTTGCGCTTGGAGAACCGGGTTCTGGAAACACTGCAAGGACACAGGCCGATATAGGGGCCTTAATCATTAGAATAAGGGGTTGGGGCCACTTAGACTATAACAATAAGAATAATAAGGAAGCCCCAAAATAGCGCTGGTACTTATTTAGGCCCCTGCATTATGTAGGGTGGGGGATGCAGGGGTTTGGCTACGACATGTACATGTGGCAACCGCATTCATCCCCACGGCACCATCTTCAACGCAAAGCTCGAACAACATCCGAAACTCGGGCTCCTTATCCGTACAGCTAGGATAGGGGCCTTCATAATTAGAATAGGGTTTTGGGACCCACCATACTAGAATTACCATAAAGAACCCCCCCCCAAATAGTGTAGGTAGTTCTTTAGGCCCCTATAGCATATAGGTCCGAAACCTCCACTCCCTTCTATCCTCCGCTGGGTCTTTCGATGCTTTCCAAACCAGGTACTATGTAGGCGCACGCGACAGCAAGAAATCTGAACATCCGAGGCGCGTCCGTGCTTCAGCTCGGACTCCCGCAGCCACTTGATCTGGGCAGCAGAGAACGGAGGAGCCGAGGTTTGATTGAGCTCCAGGGTTTGGGGATTCAAGTTTAGGGTTTAGGAATTTGGGGGTTGGCGTTGAGGGTTTCCAGTTTCGGGATCACGTTCAACAAGTCTTCGGTTGGCTAATAGAAGACTGATAGAACAGTATCACCACGATTTAGGATCCAAAGGGTACCCCAAGCCTCAAAAAAAAAGCATCGCGAGTCTCACCACCAAGGTGCGTCGATGATGTCCGAGAAGCCAACTGGGTCAAACTCGGCCTGCGCTTTGGAGGGCTTGGGCAGGTCTCGAGCGCTCAAAAGGTCTGAGACAAGGTCTTTCCAGGACTTGAAATGAGATTTCGGGTTTGGGGTTTCAGGGCTTGGGGCACAGGGGTTGCGGCTTGTCAATCCAAACGAAGGCCGAAGGGTGATCGGAATTTATGTAGGGCTTCATTCACTTGCACTCCACAGAAGGTAAGACCAGGGGTTTCTGAATTTGCGCCTAAAACCCTAAAACCCTAAAACCCTAAACCCTAAACCCTAAACCCTCAACCCTAAACCCTAAACCCTAAACCCTAAAGATTCGCTTGCGCTCGAAGGAAGCTAGGACCAGGAGCTTACTGCAGGAATAAATTCCGTGGCATTCCTAGGTCCTCGAGCCCGGGTCTGGCAGACTCGGTCCTTTCTTCTAGTGGTATTCGGTATGATAGTTTAGGGTTTAGGGTTTAGGGTTTAGGGTTTATAGTAAACATGCAAACTATGGTTCTAACACGAACGAACCAGAATGCTCATGACATCGTCCTCACATCATCGTTCCAAATCCCTTCACACTGCCTAAAGTCCCGAAACCCGTACGGAACCCTGAAGAAATCCTCGTAGCCCCCCGCGGAAACTCCTCTAAACGCCGCATGATCTCTAAACCCTAAACCCTAAAACCCTCAACCCTGGAACCCTAATCCCCCAAATCCGAGGGCACCTCACCGCCAATGAGACCTCCCAGGTTCGCGGGCTTCGGCCTTTGGAAATTTGGATGGTAGGGTTTGTTGAAAGGCCTGTTCTGTTGCATGCGCTCCAAAGCCCATATTGGGCAGGCTACCGGTACACTCTACTCATGTCTGGATGTTAGGGTTTAGGGTTTAGGAAGTTTTGGGTTTCGGGTTTAAGGTTAGAGGGTAGCAAGGATGCTGCTAGAGCGACTAGTAGTAGCGTGTAGGACTTAGGGGGTTTATCCTTGCGTTTTCGCCAATGCCAGTGTTTACATCTTTCAAACCCAGGATCTGTGGTTTGGGGGTTGCAGGGTTTGAGTTTAGTTTTTTAACACATCTATTGCAGACCCGTAGGATTGCAGTTCAGAGCTTTTCGGGCTGCACACGAGCCTTCTGCAGGGGTAGGGGTTGGAGAACTTGCTCTCCGAATTATCAAGTCTCAAGTAGTCAAGTCTGATCTGGCAGGGCTGAAAGGTTGGGGTTGCGGACTGTGTGGTGCCGGTATGGCTCAGGATGGACTATATACCTACGCCCCCAGTATGCTGCAACGCGCTGCAGGCTTGACAGCTTCCACTGGCTTCGCTTTGATGGGGAACCCTAAACCCTAAACCCCAAACCCCTAAACCCCTAAACCCCTAACCCATAAACCATAAACCCCTAAGCCCCTGAACCCCAAACCCCTAAACCCCTAAACCCTAAACCCCTAACCCCAAACCCGCCTCTTTATTCAAAGGGTCAGCGTTCCTCCTTGGCGCTTTGAGGCTCTCAGGTGGCAAAGGCTGGTTCGAAGCTGGTCGTAGACTTTACAAAAATAGCCTGTAAAGTAAATCCCCATAACCCGAAGACCCTAAACCCCAAACCCCAAACCCTAAACCCTAAACCCTAAACCCCAAACCCTAAACCCTAAACCCTAAACCCTAAACCCTACACCCTAAACCCCAAACCCTAAACCCCCCAAAGCCGGGTCCGAGTGCGCGGCAGGAAGGGCAGGCTCTTGCTAGAGGAGGCCCGGCACGCCTCGGGACAACCAGGGCTTTGGTTTGGGGCTTTAGGGTTTAGGGTAGTTTGGGGTTTGGGGTTTAGGGTTTAGGGTTTAGGGTAGCTTGGGGCTTATGGCTTTAGGGTTTAGTAAGTAGCTTAGGGCTTAGGGCTCTAGGGTTTAGGGTAGTTTAGGGGTTGGGGCGTCGGGCCTCTAGGACTTAAAGCTGTCAGGGTTTTGGGTTTAGGGTTTTCAGGGTTTTGGGTTTTCAGGGTTTTGGGTTTGGGGTGTAGGGCCTCTATGACTTGGGGCCTGCAGGGTTCAGGGTTTTCAGGGTCTTGGGCTTAAAATCTCAGGGTAGAGCTCAGGGCTTTCAGGGTGTTGGGTTTAGCGTTTAGGATTTGAGGGTTTGGGTTTAGTAGAGCTCAGGGCTTTCAGGGTTTTAGGTTTAGGGTTTAGGGTTTGAGGGTTGGTTTAGGCTAATCCTTGGGGCTTTCAGGGTTTTGGATTTAGGGTTTAGGGTTTGGGGTTTAGGGTAGAGCTTGGGGCTTTCAGGGCTTTCAGGGTTTTGGGCTATGGGTTTAGGGTAAAGCTTAGGGCTTTCAGGGTTTTGGGTTTTGGGTTTGAGGGTTTGGGTTTAGGCTAATCCTTGAGGCTTTCAGGGTTTAGGGCTTTCAGGGTTTAGGGCTTTGGGGTTTAGGGTAGAGCTCAGGCCTTTCAGGGTTTAGGGTTCAAGGCTGGAGGCCGTGAAAGCGTGCTCCACGCCCCAGGGTTCTTGTAACTTCGTCTGAACATCGTTGCAACAAGCGGTCATGTGCAGTAGATAACCGCAGCGGATGGGTGTGACAGAATTAAACGATGACGGAAAGCCACATGAAACTGACCGCTGCGTTCTTAAACAAGCGCGATGGTACAAACTTCATCCCCGGCATCAACTTGCATCCGAAGCTGATCTTTAAAGCTTTACAACTCAAACACTGATTCCATCAAATCTTCAATCCTGTCAACAAAATCATACTTCTTCAAGACCCCCTCAACACCTTCCAAAAGAATTTCACCTCTTCAAGGGGACCCTACATAAGGTACCCCACAATTTCTGAGATCGCCCGTAAGAAAACCCCAGAAAACCATGTATATTGCATGTCGATGACTAGACCCCAACCCGTGAACCTCAAGCCCACCTATCTGCTCTGCCTGAAGCCCTACACCCCAACCTAACCCAGAAAAAACAAGCCCTAGAAAGCCCTAACCCCGAAACGGCCGATGCCATTTCGGAGTTTCAGAGAATAGACGGAACCTTAAATAAAGGATTCTCACACAGGGATTCTTAGTAAACAGCGAGCAACGCTACAGGGCCTCTGACATTCAAGCCAGGAACCCCAATACGTGTCCTGCGGGCTATCCTTCATTTCAAGCAACTCTGTTTCAAAAACTTGTAGCCCGATCAAGACATTGTCAGAACCCTAAACCCTAAACCCGAGACTCCAAACCCTAAATCCTAAACCCCGAACCCTAAACCCGAAACCCCAAACCCTAAACTCACCATGGCTGCGTCTCTGGGCTCCGGGCCGTGCGCGCGCCGGCACGGCTGGGGGCCGCGGCCCCACAGAAAGCGCCGCCCTGGGAGACCTGCTTTGCATGGTTTGGGGTTGAGGGCTTAAGGTTTAGGGCTTTAGGGTTTAAGGTTTAGGGCTTTAGGGTTTAGGGTTTAGGGCGTAAGGTTAAGGGTCTAGGATTATAAAGGTTTAAGGTTTAGGTTTGGGGGTGTGCGGTTTAAGGTTTAGGGTCTGGGGTTTAAGGTTTACCTCCGGTCTTGCCGCACCTGGGAGTCCTTGGCCACAGCGTTCAGGACGACATCGAAGAAAGGCCACTTCTCCTGCGTGCGTGGACCACAGGGACAGGGGCCAACGAAACGGAATCTTGAAGCCTTTTCCCCAAATCCAACAGCCCTCACGCTACGCCCTCCACCCCAAAGCGTAAGCCACCAACCCCAAACACCAAACCTTAAGCCCTTGAACCTAAACCCAAAGCCCCAAGGTTCGACAAGCGCGCCTGCGTGAGGACAGCGGCGGTCACGATGCCTGCAGGGCGAGTTCCGAAAGCGGAAAGACGAAGGACTTCATGATAGCTTGCTAAGGATTTCATCAAGCTCTTTTTTTTGAGATTTGGCACGCGGCTCAGGGTTAGTTTCGGTAGCTTTTGGGTTGGGGGCTCTTAAAGCGTCTCGGAGCTGGAGGTCTCGGGGGCAATGTGCGGTTTAAGCTTTATGTGTTCGAGATGCACCCAGAGCGAACGTCTATCTTAAATCCAATCCTTCTTGAGGATCCGTCTCTGCAGGGTCTTCCTCAAGTACAGTAGGGGATTCTGGAGCTTCTGGCTAGATCTCCGCGGTGGGCTTTGGGGGGCAAGGGCGCTCCATGGGAGCGGCCCAAGAAATGCCAGCAAAGCCAGCTTTTTGATGGATCAGTGTTGGGGGGCTAAGGGTTTGGGGTTTGGGGTTTAGGGGTCTAGCGTTTAGGGCTTTGGGGGGTTCAGGGTCTTAGGGTAGTTTAGGGGTTTAGGATAGAACCTCTTGGGGACTTCCGAACCAAACGACGTGGCATCTGTTGGCTTCTGGTCCCGCTGAGTGTTTATAGGTTAGCGTTTCCGTGTCCCGCTGTAGGATCCTCTTTACACTGCCGCTTTACTTCGGTGCACAGGATGTGGCCACCTCTCCACAAAGCCCTGATTAAAAAGCCCTAAAGCCCTAAAGCACCAGAGCCCTAAAGCCCCCTAATACCCCAAACCCAAAACCCTAAACCCCTAAAACCCCTAAAACCCCTAAAACCCCTAAAACCCCTAAAACCCCTAAAACCCTAAACCCCTAAACTCAACCGTTGCCTGAGTAGGCGAGCATGGCCAGGCGGCCGTTGCGCAGCTCCTTGACCTGGTCCAGAGACTCGCGCCGGGAGGAGCTCGGGGTGCAGGCTTTGAGGTGGAGGCTTAGGGTCTAGGGTTTAGGGTTTAGGGTTTAGGGTTTAGGGTACTTAAACCCTCCAGTTTTATGAGCCTTGTGCTCAAGATCAAAGCTAAGCTTCAGGGCTTGAGAGATTTTTGGGGCTTAGGGGCTTAAGGTCTTGGAGCCTGCAGCCCGCCTTCCCAGGAGATAGGGTTTAGGGGCTGTAGTGAGTTTTGGGTTTAGGGTTTACGGCTTTATGCTTGCGGAGCTTCATGGGGCTTTAAGGTGTCCGGGGAGATTAGGGTTTAGGGCCAGGGTTTAAGCAAACCCGTGCCATTGCGGTCGGGTGTCTCAAAAACGGAGAACCCTGTACACCAGAAACCCTTGGCCCCATGCTCAAAAGCCCGCCGTTGAAAACCACAGCATTGAGATAACAGGAAGGCATGCCCAAGCCTCCCCCTCATAGAACCGTCATGGGAACTCTTATGGAGCCCTGTAGGGCCTTTGCCCTGTTTTCAGAACCCTACCAAAACCTACCTGCATCTCATAGAGCCCTTTTTGGGCTTGTAAACCCCAAACCCCTTATGAAGGCCCTAAAGCCCAAAAGAGCCCTAAACCCCCAAAGGAATCTCCGCCTGCATCTCGTACTGGCCCTTGGGGTCGCTGGGGTAGAAGCCGCGGAGGCCGAAGTCCCCGGGCTTGCGGTCCTGGGCGTCGGGGAAGTCTTGGGCCTCAGGATTTAGGGGTTCTATACGGTTTAGGGTTTAGGGTTTAGGGGTTCTATACGGGTGTCAGTGCTTGTCTCGTGGGCTTCGCGCTGCGAAGGATTCGTCGGTTTCAACGAAGCCTTAGTTTGACCGGTGCCCATGTGTTCAGTTCTGGAGAACACGGTGGCAGACCTTGAACCCCACACCTTGAACGCATCCCTGGCGAACATCTGAAGTCCTGATGAAATCATCTTTCGAAGATACCCAGAGTTGTAGAAACACCCAAACCAGACATGTGAATCTCGAAACCAACTTTGGGCAATAATGGTCTGTTGCAACACTGTACAACTGACTTCAGATAAAACCCCTAAGCCCTAAACCCCAAAACCCCAGACTCCTAGACCCTAAACCCCCAAGACCCTAAACCCCGAAACCCCTGAATTGAACCCTAAACCCCTCAACCCTAAACCCCAAAACCCTAAACCCCCATCGTCGAACTGGCAAGGAGCCGTCTTGCCCTCCCGCATGTTCACGTACGCGAAGAGGCCCAGAACCTCGCTTCAGGGCTTTGGGCTTTAGGGTTTAGGGTTTTGGGTTTAGGGCGTTGGGGCTTTAGGGCTTTCTAGGGCTTTTAGGGCTTTCGGGCTTGAGGGTTTTGGGGTTTTGGGGCTTTAGGGCTTTAGGGTTTGGGCTTTAGGGCTTGAGGGCTTTTGGCTTTTTAGGGCTTTAGGGCTTAAGAGCTTTAGGGGTTTTAGGGTCTTGGGGCTTTAGGGTTTTGGAGTTTTAGGGCCGAGGGTTTATGGAATCAGGTCTCGGGGCTTCCTCTTGTTTGTTTTTCGCTGTATGTCGGGGTTCAGGGCTGCAGGAAAACAAAGATTTAGGGCCCAGGGCCGGTACGTGTAATATAAGGGCCTTAATCAGTAGAACAGGGTTTTGGGGTACGTTATACTATAATCATAATAAGGAACCCGGAAAATAGTGTAGGTAAGTATGTAGGCCCCTATATTAAGCTTGCTCCTGCTACTTCTGTGGGATTCAGGGGGGTCCAGGGTTTAGGATTTAGGGCTCCTCTTTAGGTGCCACGACTATCAGGGTACTACAATGGTTTCTGTAGGGGCCATACCCTTACGCCGTCTGACGATGCCCCGGCTGCTTGAAACTTCAAAATAAGGACTATACCCCTGCATGCAGAACCCTGAAACCCTAAACCCTAAACCCTAGACCCTAGACCCTAAAACCTAAAAACCCTAAACCCTAAAACCCTAAAACCCTAAAACGCTAAACCCTAAACCTTAAACCTTAAACCCCCAACCCCTAAAGGGCACCCTAAAACCCTCAACCCCAAAGGGCTTCAAAGGACTCTAGACCCTAAAACCCCCAACCCCCAAACAGCTCGAGAACCTCAACCTGCCTACGGCTGCACCCTTCGGCCTCCAGGAGGCCGCACCAGATGAGGATCCTTGGAAGTGCGCTTCGGTGGCTTTGCGTTGCTCCATTGCTTGTTTTAGAACGGGGGGTTTAGGGTTTAGGGTTTGAGAAGGAGGGTTGTAGGATTTCAGGGTTTGGAGTTTGGGAAATTCGCGATTTAGAGTCTTGAGGATTTCTGCGTTTTAGGACTCTTTGTGCTTTGGTCCTTAGGGGTTCCAAGCCTACGCCCTAACCTCTTCGACAGAATCAGATCTGCTGTACAACCCAGCAAAGCCTCTCCGGCAATCCCACCTCCCTTGGTTACTACCTGAGCACCCCATGAAGGTCCAAACAGAAGGGGAACCCCTGAACCTAAACCCTGAAACCCCTAAACTATCCGGAAACCCCGAAACCCAAAACCCTGAAACCCCCAAACCTAAACCATGAAACCCCCCCTTATAACCCTAAACCAACCTAAACCCTAAAACGCTAAGAAAAAAAGGCAGGATCGGCCGGGTCTCTGCGGCATTCCTCCGAACTTGACCATGGCGTCGTGCGCCTTTAAGGTGACTCTCACGTTTAGGGTTTAGGGTTTAGGGTTTAGGGGTTTAGGGTTTAGGGTGGATCCCTTAACGGAATAGCGGAACTCGTTAAGGAACTCGTAGCTGGGCTTCCTAGAAAGCTGAAGGTTTGAGGGTTTTTCGGGCTTAAGATTTTGGGGCTTGACGTTTTGGATGCTAGGAATGGGGCCTCGCGTTTGGTCCTGCGGGCTTTCGGGCTTGCAGCTTAGGATTCGGGGAGTTAGAATGGGGGTTTTCAGGGTTCAAGGCAATGGACTCTAGGAGTTTCCGGAGGATTTGGGGGTTTGGGGGGTTAGGACTTCAAACCCTACACCCTACACCCTAAACCCTAAACCCTAAACTAAAAAACTCTAAACCCAAAACCCTATTTAGGGCTCAGGGTTTTGGGGGTTTCGGGGTTTCCAGACTTTCACGTTCCAAGCTGGGGTTTAGTGACTGGTGGGCTTCACCACCCGACAGCGAAACGATCCGAACTCCAGACCTCAGCCCAAATGCATGCAGGGGCCCCCATGATCAGAAGAGGGTTTCAGGGGTTAGGGGTTAGGGTTTGAGGGCTTGAGGGGCTTAGGGTTTAGGGTTGGGGTTTTAGGGTGTACTATACAGTGGAAACCATGCGTAAAAAAAACAGACCTCTTTTCTCTCCCTGAATGATACATCCAAGACGGGACCTCGATGGTAGAGACCTGGAAGGCATCACCCGGGACGCGCAGGCCTGAGTTCTCGAGGTGCCGGATTTCGGTGGCACTGACCCCGGTAGAAACGGGCCGAGGTTTAGGGCCCATGCACTCCTATAGAATTTGGAATCTCCTTGGGCTTTGCAGGTGCAAAGAGGTTTCGAGGTCATAAAAGCCACAAAAACAGACCTTCTTTAGATCAACTCTTGAAGAAGCATCGTCCTACGGTGCAGGATTCAGGGACTAGGAGGCGGCCGAGGTGTCTAAGGTCCTTGAGAGCTGAGGGTTTAGGGTTCAGGGTTTAGGGTTTAGGGTTTAGGGTTCCGGGATAGGGTTTAGGGCTCGGGGTTTAGGGTTTAGGGTTTAGGGTTTGGGTTTAGGGTTTAGGGTTCAGGGTTCAGGGGTTAGGACTTTCGGGAGCGCGTGGTTCGGCGACGGATCCGCGAAGTGTCTCAGCTGTTGAAGAACCATGGCCCTGACATCCCTGGTGACGATTCCCCTCTTCAGCCCCTCTGTTTAGGGGTTTAGGGGTTTAGGGTTTAGGGTATGACCTCTACGGATGAGAGAAGTCCGCAGCTTCGGGGTTTTCACTTTCTTTTTCGGCTCGGGGGGGTGCGTAGACACTTCTGCGGCAAATCAAAAAAAAAAGCACCGGTGTCCAAGGGCTGACGCGGTGGAGATCGCAGAAGCCTAGCGTGGGCTAAGGGCTTGGGTCATAGGAGTTTACTTAAGACTTGGAACTTGTTGGTTAAGTCACTACATATAAACTCCCCGTGCCAAAGTACCCATGTCGGTGGTGATCCACCCCACAGTTGCAAGCATCGCCACTCTGCCGTGCTTGAGCTCCGCCTGCACTGGCTTTCAGGGTTTAGGTTGAGGGTTGTTTGGTTCGAAGGAAGGATGAATGACACAAAAGCCCAAGACCCAACCCCAACCTCTAGTCTAGCCTTTACCCCCACACCCTAAATCCTAAAACCCATGCGAGATCTGATCATGAAAGCCTCGAAGCAGGCGCCCGCCTCACGGAGCCAGCCGATCTCGAAGGCCAGGGAGAAGCCCATGGGGTCGAAGCCCTCCTCCTCGCCTGGCTCTGGGGGCTCTGGCAGGGGCATTCTCTCAAAGCTCAGGGCGTCTGGTCCGGGGTCCTCGCCGTGTTTCTTTGGGGAATTCAAAATTCTTCAGGGCGAGGGTTTGGCTCAAGGTAGTTGCAGACCTTTGTTTGCTTTTTTGGGAGCGAGCTCCGAAGCCACAGCCCAAACCCTCCAGGCTTTATTATTGAACGTTCTGTTAAGGATCTGGTTGTTAGTTGGGTTTGGGGTTTAGGGTTTAGGGTTTTTGTTAATGCAAGGTTTAGGGTTTAGGGTTTGGGGTTTAGGGTTTAGGGTTTGGGGTTTAGGGTGCTTAGGGCTCAGGCACTGAAGTTGAACCACTTAAGCCACAGCCAAGCTGCGGCCGACATCCCAAAAAGCCCCAAGCAACTCGCGCCCTAGGCTGAAGTGCCTGGCCAGATGGTACCTTAAGGGACCTCAATAACTCCAACAAGGTTCTGGAGTATTACATGATACTTACTCTACTCAGGAACCCTAAACCCTAAACCCTAAACCCTAAACAGTAGTCTAGGTAAGTTTTGCCTCTTTAAAGTGATACTTATACTACTCAGGAACCCTAAACAGTAGTCTAGGGTTTAGGGTTTAGGGTTTAGGGTTTAGGGTTTAGGGTTTAGGGTTTAGGGTTTAGGGTTTAGGGTTTAGGGTTTAGGGTTTAGGGTAAATTTTGCCTCTTTAAAGCGAGGTCTGGCAGCCTGTGACGGTCCCTACCCCCGGCCCCCTGCCTGGGATGCCCTCCAGCGCTGGTGACATGGGCAGGAAGGGAACCTGGGTTTAGGGTTTAGGGTTTAGGGTTTTGGGTTTAGGGTTTAGGGTTTAGGGTTTTGGGTTTAGGGTTTAGGGTTTAGGGCTTAGGGTTTAGGGCATTCTGATAGTGCCAGGAATGATCGTGACGGGGTCGTGCCTCAACCCTGAACCTGAGATATACACCGCAGAACGGTTTAGGGTTTAGGGTGCAGAACCCCCAGAGTTCCTATCTCATCCACGAACAAGGACCCCTGCTGGCACTTCATCGACGCCCCCAAAGCCCCCCCCCTAAACTTTAAACCCTTAACTCAACTTGCAACGCCAAACTGTGAATCCAAACCCACACGTTGGCACCGAATTCAAGAGCCACGTCGAAGAGAGCCAATAGCTGGAGCTGATAAATATATATATATACACACACTTATATATATATATATACACACTTATATATATATATATATACACTTATTTATATATATATATATATATATAAGTATATGTAAGTAAAAATAAGTATATACAAGTGATATGAATAGATATAAGTAGATATAAGTAGATATAAGTATATATAAGTATATATAAGTATATATAAGTATATATAAGCATATATACGTAAATATTACTTTTTGTGTAAATATAGGTATATATGAGTATCAGTAAGTGTATATAAGTATATACAGTTATATATATATATATGTATGTATGTACGTACATATAAGTACATATATATATATATGTACATACACAAGTATGTGTATATATGTAGAGATAGATCACCAAGCGAACATGTGCGACTGCCCAGGCAGAGAAGGCGCATGCGACCCGCATTAAGCCGAGGATTCCAAAGAGAGGCTGTGGCATCCCGAATACTAGAGGGCCTCAAGTAATTTCAATAAGGTTTTGGGGTATGTTGTACGATAATTTTGGTAAGGAGCCCCCAAAATAGTATAGATAATTATTAAGGCCCCTGTATACACTCACGCCGGATTGGGAACGGGCTGGCCCTGAACCCTGAAGCATTGCATCCTTGGATCCTAGATGATCCTAGACTGAACCCTAAACCGTCGGGCGCTAAAAGCCCATGTAGCCCGCAGGCCCCAAAAAAGGGGGCCCCCGGTTGAAGCTGGGCACGGCAGCGCTCATCTTGTAGCCAGCCTGCCTCGCAAAGCAACCCGAAACTTCCGAAATTTGGTCGGTTCAAGGTTTAGGGTTTAGGGTGACAAAGGGATTTGGCCCAAGAGGCGTTTTACCTCGTCGAAACTAACTGTCATGTTGCAGGTGGGAGCTTCAGTTCTCATGGCTTGTTTCCGGCAGTTTTTGCACAAGGTATCTCGATATGATACGAACGTTTGCTCTAGGTGTTGACGGAATGCACGCCATAAGCCTCTCTTAGTATCGATTTCAGCTCCGACAGCATCGCCGGCCGCGCGGGAAAACACCTGCACCCAAGATCGTGAACCCAAACTCGTGAACTCTGTTCCCGCAAACCACTAAAACCTGTTTTCTGAACCTCGAAAATCCTGAGACCTCTTCTTTCAAACCCTCGGCTCTCGGAAACCCCACCTGGCCACGGCGCCCCTCGCCGCGACGCGGCCCCCCGCGGCAAAAGCGCCGGCGGCTGGGGCGACGGAGGCGCCGAGGGCAGCCCGGGACTCTTCCTGAGCGGGAGAAGAAAAGCCATGAAGAAAAGGAAATCTTCTGGGCGAGTATGGACACGTCCACTCATGGACATGGAATTATGTAATTAAATTCTACAGTTCTACATGCAAATAAACCCAGTGTGTGAAAGAGAGAGAGAGAGAGGGAGAGAGCGCGAGAGAGAGAGAGAGAGTGAGCGAGAGCGAGCGAGCGAGCGGGAGCGAGAGCGACGGCGATAGCGAGAGCGAAAACCGAAGTCCAAGCGGTAAACCCTAGCTAATCGTAAGACGATTTTCTATGAGATAGATCCTATCTAATTGGAAGACCAATGTCTAACAATAGGAAAACCATTGTCAAATAGGAAGGATCGGCAACCAACTCGTAAAGATACTATACTCGTGTGTATGTATGTACCTATGTATGTACATTCATTCTTGTTTTCTTCCTGTGCGTATTTATGTCCATATATATATATATATAAGATGTGTGTGTGTGTGTGTCTGTGTTTACATGTAATGTAAATGTTATTCGATGTGTGTGTGTATATATATATATATGTATACAGTCTACAACACGTATGAGGATGCTCCCAAAGCCTGGAACACCAAGCGCAAAGCCTCGAAGACTGGGAGGCTCAGATTGATGGCTTAGGGTTCAAGTTCATGAACCCTAAACCCGTTGTTAGGTTGGGTCACCTTCATTATAATAATTATTATTATAATAATAATTATAATAATAATAATAATAATAATAAAGTTCATGAACCCTAAACCCTAAAGCCCAAAACCCCAACAAACCCTAGACCCTAAACCCCTAAAACCCTAAACCCTAAACCCCAAACTCCCCATTGGGATCTGAGGTTTGGGGCTTCGCCGTTCGTTCCGGCCTCTGGCGCTGACTTGCGGTTCGAAGCTTGGAGCTTCGATCTCGAGCTCATGAGAGCTCAGGGGTTTAGGGGTTTAGGGGGTTTAGGGGTTTAGGGGTTTAGGGTCTAGGGGGTATAGGAGCTCACAGTCTTACGACTCACGATTTGGGGGGGCCAGGGAGTAGAAGTTTGCAAAAGCTGGAGGCTGAAGGACCTTGTCAACACTACCTTTAAAGGAAACTAATTACAGGTGGGGAGTTTAGGGTATATAGGGCTTCTATAAGGCTTCTATAAGGTATATAGACCTTCTGTAAGGCCTCTATAACGATAACTACTCACCTGAAGATGTCCTAGATACCTCCTGCGCCCCAAA
>CAJNDV010019913.1:52340-63454 GCA_905221635.1 Symbiodinium sp. CCMP2456 | reverse complement strand
CGAGTGATGCAAGCCAGGCAGGGGCTCAAGGTCGGCAAGTGCATGCTCTTCTTTGGTGCCCGCTACAAGCAGGAGCCCGCAGAGAGTACAGCGTTCATGCTCTAGCATTTCTACTGGAGCTGTCCATGGCCGCTGCATTTTGGAGGAGTGGCTCTACAGAGAAGAGTTTGAGAGCTACGAGAAGGAGGGCGTGCTGCAAATGCACACGGCCTTTTCGCGCGAGCAGGCTAGTGTGCACTCGTGGCTGGCATTTGAGCAATGTCGCAGATGCTGAGACGAGGCACGCAAGATCTACGTGCAGCACAGGATAGTGGAGGCAGCTCTACGGATAGGTCCTGGTAGGATTTTCCGTGCTTGGCACAGCTCCTAGCAATGTTCAGATCTTGGAGCTCACATAAACCTGGCCTGTCTGTGGAAGGCGGGAGCTGATGTCGCTGAGAGGATGTTGAATCAGGGTGGGCATTTCTATGTCTGCGGATCTGCGCGACAAGTGCCCGAAGACATCTACACCGCCATGAAGGAGGCCGGACCCGGGCTGGGCCTCGCCTGGGACTCCGATTTCACGAGACTTTTGCCTGGCCTAATCTGTGGGCGGCAGAACTCCGAGCTTCGAGCTTGAGAGAGTCGCTTCTCGCTTTGAGAGTCTTCAGTAATTCTTGCATTCAGGTGATGATGGCGCACGAAAGGTGTGCTGAAGAAGACGCGGAAGCAATACTCTCCAACTTGAAGATGGAGGGCCGCTGCTCGTCGACAGAAGTCGTGCGTGTCTTGTTTTCTTGTCTTTCAAATCATCGAGTGCTGCAGATCAGAAGCAAGCAGGTTACACCGTCGAAGCTTGGTCGTGAGTTTGACATTTTGAAGCCTCGTGAATCCACGGGCGCTGGTTTCATGTTTAGAGCCCCTGTCGAGGAACTTTTAGCTCACAGGAGTTCCAGCAGCTTAGTGCTGCTTTCGGGCCTTTGAAAGGGCCCACCAACTTTCTAAAGAGACTGCATGCTGTGCCTGCCAGGCAACGCTTCAGTTTTGCGGCAGAAGCCAGGGGTCCCGCAGCTCTTCAGACCAACCAAACTTCCAAGCACTGAAACTTACTTTTGTGGCACCGCGACCTGACGAACGAAGATGCAGCCGGTGCCCGTGGGTGCTGCCGTGGAGTCACAGTTTGACCCCTGCCGGGTGACGGTTGGCTCCCCCATGCTCCCCCATCGATGCTCAGATGGAGAAAATGGCGTACCATGGCTACTGTGTTATGCTAAGTGCGATTGTCCCGACCATGCTCTACTCTCATTGCATGTACTCTTCCGGCACTAACTGCTGCCATTCCTATTATTAGTACTGTTTGTTTTTCCGCAGTGAATCGTACCCGTGCATGGCACAGAGATGCATACCAGTGAGCTCGGCATCACAACAAATCCCACGGTTGCCCTCACTGCTGGTTCATTACTCGCTAAACTCTAGCTAGCTGCGTGGGCATTTGCCGTTTCCATCGCTCTGATTGCCCAGTACTGCGATTGATGCCCATAGTATCCATGGAGGAGCACTTGCTTATGGTACTGTTCGTTGCTGCTAGGCAGCTTAGTAGTCGCAACGGAAAGCAGTAAGAGTAGTAGCAACGGTAAAGCAGAAATAGTTGTCACTTTTGCGAACCCGATGATGATGATTATGGTGATGATGATGATGATGATGATGATGATGATGATCTTGTTCCTTTCGGCCTGTCTTCTGCTGGGAGTTCAAGGCGAACGTCCTAAAGATCTTCATAGCATGAGTATTACTACCGTTACTACTGCTACGACCACTAGCAAGGCTGCTTTATGTCCAGACCTGGCTTTCGCCAGAGAGGGAAAGATGTGTGGAAATGACAATGCTCCCAGCGAAACTACGAAAAGACGACAAGCACCCGAAAGACCGTCTACACTAGCTGTTCTTCCCACACAAGCAGCGAAAAAGGAAGAAGTGGAACAATGACATGCTGTACCAGAAGGCTAACCCAGACTTCCTTGCTGCTACTATAGGAGCAGGAATAGGAGGACTCAGGAGTAGGATTATGAGAGTAGGAGTAGGAGGAGCAGCAGCACCTGGAACAGCCGAACCAGCAGAAGCAGCAGCAGTACGGGGTAGCCGTAGTGGCCACACCAAGAGCCCGTGCCACATCCGTCATCATGCATGCTGCTGTCTGCTCAGTGCTCAAAACTGGTGAGCGAACAAAGCTGCCAGACAGAAATCGGGTGATCGTAGGACTGTAGAGCAGATCGGTTGCCATGGCTCTCTCTTTGCGATTCCTATCTCAGGCCTCCAAGAACATCGTGGCTCATGCGCCATCGCCGAGGGCCGTGCGCACGCCCATCACGCCGAAGACCCCAAAGACGCCGAAATCACCCCAGTCGCCCTTGAGTCCTCTGAGCACGACTTGCTCTGGGTTGAGCTTCTTCCCGGTAGACGAGGCCAAGCGAGCTCCCAAGACTGCTCGTCGGTCTGTGCATTTCGCCGACGAGAGCGGAGCTTGGGTCGGCAATGCGAGCAGCTTGCTCAGTGCCAAAGGCCTCGGCCTCTTAGGAAGCATGGGGAAATTCCAGCCTGATGCCCGTGCCCAAGCTGCGCTGGACCACAGCGTCCAGGAGGAGGATCCCATGGCTCTGGCTACGGCCACACGCGCCGCGGTGTTGGCGCGTAAGGCGCGACAGGAAGATCGCTGCGTGCCAACTCCGCGTGTAGCGCTGGAGCCGACCTTCCCGGTCCTGCTTGGTAGGCGTCCTTCTGTGGGCTTGCCCATGAAATCGCCTTTGAGCTTCCTCAATGAAGAGTCCTGTGCGCATGCAGCGCGCCAAGCTTTCTTGGAGCAGCAGGAGCGCAGGGCCAGCAGAGCCATGGTGGACTTCGTGGTGTAAGCGAAGTGAGCAATCAGTGCCCAGAGCAGCTTCTGCCCAGAGGTAGCCAGGGCTGCTACTTTAAAACTGAACATGTCCTCAAAGGCTGGTGTGTTTCCTGAGGCGATTGTACAGACTTCTCAAAAGCAAGAGTGAGCCTCGAGAGCCATCAGCACAAGACGCAGAAGTAGATCCCATGAGGGTCAAGGTCTGCGGAGAGCAAGTCACGGCAGAGTTCATGCATGTCTTGGTCAGTACTTGTAGCCGCTAGCTGAGCTTCTACAAGCCTCTGCAGTCCCTGAGCTGAACTCTTAGTCAGCTGCCGAGAGCTGAAGACCGGAGCTGGGGCGCAGAGTCGCTTCCAGCTCGTGGCTTCGGCACCAATTTACATCTTGTTCGAAGCTTCTGGATCTGCACTGCTGTCAGCAGATGTTGCAAAGCTGGGCGTCCGGGGTGCCTGCTTTTGGGTAAGCCCTCAGCGATCCAGTCTGCAAGTTCCACGTGAGCCTGCAGGCAGTACCTCGCTGAGGTCACGGAGCTCAGGGACCGCCAGGGGGCTCGCCAGGGTCCGATCGCCCGTCTCAGGCGACGTGTCATTAGCCAGAGTTCAGCCCCGTCGTGCATCGGACCTTCCCCACACGTAGGAGACGTTTATCACTGGAACCCTCAAGTCGTACAACGAAGGCATGCCAGCCAGTTGCATCGGGATAAAAATGCTTACAGAATGCTGCGCACTGAAGACATTTCCATCTCCCAAAGCCTCAATCGTAGTCGTAGTACTCATCTTTCCAGCGGAGGATCGCATCCGCAGCAGCACGCTAAGCAGCTCCATGCAGGTTCGGAGCTGCCAGTCGTTCTTGACTTCGAGGGCGTGGTGGGGCTTTGGGGCTTGCATGTCTTCAGCACCGGGCACGGAAGTGCTGAAAATTGGACACGAGAATCCCAAGCGCATCCTAAGCGCGCCCCTCAGCCCAACAAAACGTTGCAGACCGCGCGCATACCTCCCTTTGGCTTCTCTGAAGTTGGGTCTTTGCTTGGAGGCCGCGCTGGCCGAAATCACAGCGGGGGACGAGGGTGATGGCGGTGACCATGGCATCTACAGCCTGGGTCCTCAGTGCCGTTCCCTGCTCGAGATGTCCGAGATCTGTGGGTGCCATGGAAAGCCTGGATGCGGTCTCTCGAATTCCACACGCACTTCAAGCCCTCAAACCTACTGCCGAAACTGCCCGAGGATTTCAGCCGGAGATAGCACTGGACCCGAAGACCCAGGAGTACTTCAAGGCCACCACTAGTGGTGAGCAGGTCCACTCGCTCGCACGCGAGCTTTGTATCCATTCACTTGCACTCAGTACGTGCCAGACTTGAGCCAGTGCACGGCCAACTGAATCCCAGAGCAACAAACTAAATGACGTGAGAGGACTTGATGTCCCGATAGGTTTATGTTCGTAAACTGGGCCGAGGCGTGGAATACAGTAGTGCGTCTCGGTGTACATGTTACCACCGTAGCTTTGCTCAATGTCCCACCTTTCCGGGTAGCGATTGCGTGTGGTGGTGTTGGTGTACGGCTCTTTCGGTTTTAAACATATTATAGCCTATAATATAGGGGAAAATATAGGGGAAAAATATTTTTTCCCCTATAATATGTTTGGTACTTCGCAGGGTTTGAGCCTCCCCAAAGCTCGCTCTTTCCACACGAGTTTGTTTCGACATTTACAGCTCTTTCTGAAAGGCGGCAATGCAAGAAAACATGAAGATCGCACTGACGAAGGGCCGGTCGCCGAGATGTGTCCAGAGATTCGAACCTGAGATGTGCTTGATGCATCTGTGACGCCATGAGAGAAGTTAAGTCGCTCTTGACCTGAATGTTAAAGGAAGCGGATGACGGTAGAGGATGGTTGTTCTACCGGAAGGGACTTATCGCAAGTGTAACGAGCAATTCCGCCAGCTTGATGAGGTGCCGCAGCTGCTGGTGAGACGATGTGACCTGGCTGCTGTGTTGCTAGGACGGTTCGAGTCACAACACACTCACGTCGAAGTTGAATACTCCGTCTCATCGTCCGAAACTTGCCGATAGATAACTTGCAACAGCTGTTGGCCAAGAAGAGGCAGAAAGCCACTCCCAAACGTTGCCTTGCCGTGGCCAGACAGCTGCTCATGAGCCAGCTGACGGATGCACAGAGCGAGCCAGCAAGCTCAGTTCTTTGAAGTCTTGGCAGAGTTGAGAGTCGTACGAGGGGTTGGGGCGACTATGGCAAAGTCTGTGACCTGTAAGCCGCAGGACATCGGGTTCCGTCATTAATTCTCCCAGGTGTCGTGTGCCAGCAAAAAGAGGGTAAGCAACAGAAAGTGTCTGAACTCTTCAGATCAGTGAGCAGAACGAAGGCTTGAGAAGCTTCGAGAGCAGCTTGTCCCGCCCTTGGTGGTGAAAGTCTGACCATCCGAGATCACGGGTGCCATCCTTAGCATGATGAGGAGACTGCCAACCAAGGAAGACGCCTTGCTCCAAGCGAAGCTCAGCGAAGGCATCGAAAAGCGCCCTCCACCGCCGAGGCCACGAAACTGAGCATGAAGCGACTTAGTCTTCACCAGCAAAACAAACGCAGTCCGCGAGTGGTAGAAGTTCACCACCATGCCAGCGACTAGATAGGGGTAGACTCGGTTGGGCTAGGCCGGACAAGTCAGGACATGACTTGACTAGACTGCCACAGACTGCGACGTAGTTCTTCTGGCTAATCTGGGACAGCGTGAGTACGGCACATCTTGAGCACGAGTGAAGAACAGAATCGCATTCTGCCCTGCCTGGGTGGCAAGGAAGGTGTCCGTGGTGGATGCGTCCTCTCAAGAACAGGCAAGATCGGGAAGCGCTTTCATAGGGTTGACAAGGTATGCATTCAGTCTTTTGGGCTCCAAGGTTTTGTTTCAAGCTTGCCACTACTTGAGAGTTTCATGCCTGCTTTCTTGTTTACGTCGGCAGATTGGTTGACTCAGTGTTTTTGGTCGGTGTCTTTGCTGCCGTGTGCTTTCGGGGGCTCCAGTAAAAAGAACCCTTTGAGCACGGGGCAGCGGTCTGTTTCGCTGGATGTGCGCTTCCTGCTTGTCGATCGTGTTGGGCTTTCCTTGCAATTTCTCGGAGATCTGCAAGACTCCCTGGAGCGTTTTGGAGGGGAAGCATGCCTGCCGGAAGTGGCAAAGCTTGCATCACTAAAGCACCAAGCACACTTCCTGGTCCCAGAAAAGCTGCAAGGTGAAGAAGCTTCAAGCGGAACTGGATGCTTTGCGGGCCGAGCCCGGTCCCCTCGCAGCGAGCAGCGCAGGGTGAAACTCACGAAGTGCCCGCGGCCCGCGCGCTGCCCGAGGTCCGACGCGGCGAAGCAGGACAGCGAGAGGCAGAAGGCCATCCTCCAGGCGTGATCCGACCAAAGTTTCGGCTCTGTGGTGCCGCTAAAGTTCCGTCCAGGCCCAAGCCCGAGCCCTCAAGCAGACTCTCCAAGGCGATCTTCGGACCTTAGCAGGACGGTTGAAAAAGCTGGGGGTAGCCCGCCCGACTGCACATTTTCCGAAGCTTATACTATCATTGTTACTATTATTATTATTACTACTTATAGATACTGGTAGCTTTGGAGCTTTACTGGTAGGAGCAGAGGCTCGGAGGCCCTGCTCGCGCCCAGCCCTTCTCCCTCCGACACTCGAAGAGGTCTTCGGACTTGAGGCTAGCGCCACTCTCGACGATGCCAGGACCGGGCAAAGGGAAGGGCTAAGAGATTTCCATGATGGCCCCGAAGATGTGAGATGGAGAGCTCTCTTTGGAGTGCCAGGGTGCGTACTATGTGGGTAGTTCTCTAAATTAAGGTTCCTTTTTAGGTCCCCAATATAGTACGGCGCCCTTATAAAAAGGACCCCCAAAGGGACCCTAATTTAGAGAACTACCCGTGTGTTGAGTTGTCATTCGATGTCTGACATCGCAAGAAGGCGCAAAGGCCGCCGTCAAACACACAGGACTCAATGGACTTCGAAACCCGCCAGCAGAACGACACAACTATCACTCAGCTTGGTAATCCGGCTTTTCAAGACTTCGGTATAGTATAGTAATAACTATATAGTATAGTAATAACTATATAGTATAGTAATAACTATATACTATAGTAATATCTATATAGTATATTTTGTAGATAATATGATAGCAAGGTGAAGATTCCGTTCTCCCTTTTGGAGGAAGCTCTGGGAGTCGCTGAACTCTCCCGGGGACGATTGGGCCGGAGAGGCGCCTCGCCTGGGACCGCCCACAGAACCCGGCCTGGCACTTCAGATCAGTGCTCTGCGCCAATGCCTAGGGTTTAAGGTTTAGGGTTCAGGGTTTAGGGTTTAGGGTTTAGGGTTTAGGATCCAAACCTGAGTTTGACTCATGTTTGCATTCGGGCCGTTAGGGTTGCGAGGGTTCTAGATGGGGCAGTCAAGAGCGTTTGCTGGCTCTGTATGCGCCAACCATTTTGAAGGCTCATCGTCAAATCCGAAACCCAGAAGGTGGAGAAGCTGCGCGAGAAGAACAAAGCTCTGGTAAAGCAGTCCAAAACCTTGGAAGAGGAGCTGGCAGAGCGCAGAACTCAGCGATTTTCTGTTCGTCTTCCTCGCAACGTTGTTACTAGCAGTCTTGCTTTCAGTATGGCTCTTGTCAGCAGCACCATTCTTGGCACTGATGGTTTTGGGCTTGCGTATCCAGTGCCTCCAACATCTGAGTACGCTGACTGCAATCTTGACGACCTGCTGGCAAAGGCTGTTGTGATGGTCTCTAGGTGCGATCGGAACGACGCAGGGCGCATCCGTTTTGGTTAAATGCTGTAAATCGGGTCGCTTGCATGTTGGAAGCAGCACCCTGCCACGAGCAACGAGACACTGAGCCCTGCAAGTCAGAAGCAAATTGGAATGTTGAGACCGCGTGGCGTGAGGTTCAAGAAGAAGAATCATGAAGAAACCTGCCGGAAGCTTCAAAGCCAAGTTTCTGTGTGGCCCCCGGCGGTTCCGATCGAAGGCTGGCAGTCTGGTACCAGCGGTACTTACTGTGGTTCCCAGCACTGGTTGCAGACAGCCTGCAGTGGCGATCAAGATGCGTTTCTGTGCTTCTTCGAGCGCGCATCTTTGGTCTGGCGCAAGCAGGGAAGGTAGGAGACATTGAACGTCGGAAGCGCGGTGCCAAGGACCTGCAGGCGGAGATAGAGAAGCTCAAGCACCTCAGCTGCAGGAAGAGACTGCTGGGATTGGGATGAAGCTTTCGACATCCTTACCCATTGCCCCCGAAGGCCAAATCTACTTCCACCAGTGCACGGAAGCACCGATGACAGGAAGCCGAGCGGAACTCCTTATATATATATATATATGTATATATATATATATTAATATTAATATGAATATTAATATTAATATAAATATTAATATAGATTTTTTTTTCGGCTCCTCTTGCGACGTTCCGTCTGAGTCCCCGAGGCAGCAGCTGGCCACCAAGAACCTCCCCTCGAAAGGCGCCGCGAAGGGGGGCCACTTTCTGTGTGAAGCAGAAAATCAGTCGTTTGGGGCCCATTGTACTATAATATACTATAATATACTATAATATACTATAATATACTATAACATACTATAACATACTATAATATACTATAACATACTATAATATACTATAATATACTATAATATACTATAGTATACTATGTAGTAAGGGGAAGACATGAGAAGTTTCAGTGCAAGCTCGTGGGTTGCAGCCTCGAGAGAACCCCAGGAGAGGAAGCTCCAAGGGCGCCGCTTTTGGCTCCTCTTGCCCGGCCTCGACTGCTCTTCCCCCCACTACATAGTATACTATAGTATATTATCGTATATTATAGTATATTATAGTATGTTATCGTATATTATAGTATGTTATAGTATATTATAGTATATCATAGTATCTTATAGTATATTATAGTATATTATAGTATATTATAGTATACTAGGCCCAAACGACTGATTTTCTGAACCCCAGGAGATGGTGCCGAGGAAAACGAAGCTCTGAAGAGGTCCGGGGATTTGGGTTCAATGGGCTTGGACGCAGCAGTGCAGAGGCAGCAATGCGTCGGGGTGATGTTCAGCCACGATCTCCGGGGACAAGAACTGTTGCTGCAGAAACCATGACCCATCTGAGTGCCTGGAGTCACGCCCAGAACCACGTTCTGCTTGTCTTACACCACCGAAACAGGCCATGCACTCCCACGGGTACCTCGGTTCTTGTGCTTTTTAGGAGACCTTAAGAATCTTTCCTGACGACCCGCTGCCAAGTTGGACACGAGGGGGCTCAAAGACACAGCCCCGGCACAGGCAACTGGCCATGTTGAAGAAGCAGGTTGAAGCAGCGGGCAAAGGTGACGCCCAGGGCTCAGCCAGCTGAGAGCTGCTGGAAGTTCCCTCCTCCCCAGGCGAATGCCTGCGGTCAACCCATCCCAGTCATCGCAATCCTGATGCGGGTAGCAGACGATGGGCTTCTTACGGTCTCCCAGCCTTACCGATTCTCGATTGTCGCTGCTTGCGACCAGGCCGTGAAGGACTTGATGAAGCAAAACGAAGCGCTGGACGGGCTTACTTCATGCACCATGCAGGTTCAAGGATCAGATGCTCTGTCGGCTCTGTCGAAGTCTTCATTCGGGGGTTCGCAAGAAATAGTAATATGATATTAATATAATGTTAATATAACGTTAAATATTATGTTAATATAACTTGTTAATATAATGTTAATATAATATGAATATAATATGAATATAGTAGCGACCTGAAGCTCCGCCTGCGGCTGGCAGCTGGCAGCTTCTCAAGGTTTTCAGATACGCTCTGAAGGAGGCAGAGCTTGCAGCGCTCAAGAAGCAGCTCACGGAGAAAGTGGCCGAGGTCCAAGAGACCACGAAGGCCTGCTTCGTGATCTTAGTGTCACCTGTGCTGAAAAAGAAGTATAGCCAGTATAGCATGCTAGTCTAAGTCTAGCACAGTATAATAGGTTTTCTTACCCGGTCTGCAGCTTTGGCATGAGATGAAAGCCTCCGCATCCTCAACCGGTGCTTTCGCTGCCAGGTGGCGGATGCCGCGAGGAGCACACCCGAGGGATGCCATTCAGTTCGCAGGTCTTTTCTGTCCAGGCTTCCCTCAAGCCACTGAGGGGCTTGCGTAACCGGTCCCGCGTGCCCTAAGTCTGACTGCTGGAACCCTCGAAAGCCCGCGAAGTCCCCGTTCAGCTGGGCCCTCCCTCGAGGAGGCAATCCACGGACCTCATGGGCCAGGTGGAGCTGATGAAAAAGGAGCTCGAGCGGGCCAAGAAGGACCACACGCGCAGCTAAACACCGCTTGGGGTTGGCCGCAGCAGGGACAGCAACGCGTGACGTAGAATCCTGACTTGCGTGATCGACTGCGGAAGGCCAGGCCAAGGCACCACCACAGGCTTCCTCGATCATGTCTAGGGCTCATCGACACGTGGCAGGACCTGGACAGCGAGCGACGCCTCCTACTCAGCGATTCGCCAGTGGCTGGGGTGGATGCGGCAAGTCCAAACAATTCCAGAGAGTGAAAAGGGCCCTGTCCATCCGAAGCAGTTGGGGCCGAAGGAGGAAACGGCCGAGACGTGGGTGGAAGGGATCCCCAATCTTCGTAGCAAAAGGATAGGGTTTAGGGTTTAGGGTTTAGGGTTTAGGGTTTAGGGTTGAGGCTCGGAAGCCCAAGCTGTGAGAGAAAAGGTCGCAGCGCAGCCCTGGAGGCGGCTGTTGAGGCTTTTGAAGAAGGCGCACTCCTTTGGTGGATTCGGGTTTAGGATTTTAGGGTTTTTATGGTGTTGGGGTTTAGGGTTTAGGATTTTAGGTTTTTAGGGTTTTAGGGTGTAGGATTTTGAGGTTCCGGCAGTTTGGATATGCAAGAGTGAGGAAACATGGATGGCACAAGCTGGAAAGACGAGGCGACAGCAATAACAGCAGCGGCGGCAGCAACAACAGCGACAACGACAAGGGCAAGAGACATAGTCCATGACTGCGATAAGTTCAAACGAAGGGCGAGGAAGCCATAACATAATATAACATAATATAATTAATCTAATATAGTATTATGTAATCTAATATAGTATAATCTAATATAATCTAATATAATATAATATAATATAATATAATATAATATAATATAATATAATATAATATAATATAATTTAATATAATATAATACAATATAATATAATATAATATAATATAATATAATATAATA
>CAJNDV010019913.1:35714-52240 GCA_905221635.1 Symbiodinium sp. CCMP2456 | reverse complement strand
CGACGTTGGTGTGGCAGATAGTTTAGGGGCCTCAACAGTTTAAAATTACCTATATTATTTGGGGTTCCTTATTATAATATAATATAATATAATATAATATAATATAATATAATATAATATGATATAATATAATATGATATAATATAATATAATATAATATAATATAATATAATATAATATGATATAATATAATATAATGTAATATAATATAAATATAAATATAAATATAAATATAAATATATATAAATATATAAATATATATATATATATATACATACCAAACTACGAATACCACCCGCCCCCTCCCCCCCCTTATTCGGGCCTCAAGCCCCTGGAGTCGATGAATCTCAGCTGACAGGGGCGAATGGCGACGGCCAGGGGCTCGCTGAGGCCAACAATCGTGTGCGGAAGCTGGAGCCGCCTGTCCTATGAGCCCAGGGATGGCAGAATTTCGTGTGTCAGTTCTCTCAGCCGCAAGACATGCAGCACATGGGCCGAACAACAATTGGAAGCATTATGGATCATTGTCTTTGTTAAACCCTGTCAAGGACAAGTCAGCGCCGGAATGCAGGGTTGTGCCACGATGCCTCGGGCTCCGAGGCAAACGCTGAAGGGAGCCCGCGAGGAGAACGACTCGCTCAAGAAGGCTGGGGCTTGCGGCGTAGGTTTAGGGTTTATATTGGGGTATCATGTTTACGGTGGCCGGCCAAACCACGATGTGCCACCCGCCTGTATTGCTTGCGGATCATTCTCCCTCTGATGTTTAGGTTTTCTGCGTCGCTCTTCTTCCCCCCACATGAGCTGTCCTTCTCAGTTTATGCGGTTTCTGGCAATATCTTTGTCTCTTGGACCGCGCTTTTGCGGACAGTGCCAGACGCAGTACCCACAGTACCCAAACCTGCGAGGGCTGCTCCAGCTTTTGCCTACAAGCACTCTGTGGGGGTTGTCATTGTATCTGCTCCAAGCCTGACGCCTGAATCTTCCTTCTCGTCATCTTATCGTCAAGGCCAGTCAGAAGACCGCAAGTCAATGCTCAGAAACCTCAAAGCTTGATTCCGAAAGAAGCCGGACCCTGAAGCCTGGGCCTCTTGCAGGAGAATGGTGTCCTCAAGGAACAACTCGAGGAGGCCAAGATCATGCGGAAGGCGCTGGAGCAGGCAGGGGTCTAAGCATCTCGGTGTAGCGCCTGTGAGGCGCAGTCGCTGTAATGACGAAAGCCGTGATCGTCATTGAACCCGAACATTCGAGATAGCGGTTTGTTGCATGACAGCTGTTGAAGTGTGATGATGGTAGAAAAGCTGACAGGGACCATAGCCATAGACAATGGTGCCTGCGACGCCTGTGTCAACTAATCAATACCAGTGTTAGTTTTGTGCATAAGAGGGCTGGGGTTGGAAATTCGACAACTCGGCATGTAGCCAAACAGGAGATGAGTCTTCTTTCATGTTTTGGGCTCAACGAGAAACCTTAAACCCAAGGCTCCCGACCTTCGAAAGCTCATTCCCGTCTTTACACCATGAAGAACGCGAAGTGCTGCTGAAAGGCCATGGAGGAGCTGCGGAGGAAGTTCGAGGTGGGCCACTGTGACTCCTAACACCTGGTCATTGGCATAGGTCTAGCAAGAATCACCGGCAGCGTGCCATAAGATCCGAAGGAATAGTCACCATCGTTGTTGTGGCGGTTGTTGTGGGGGCGGTTGTTGCTGCTAAGGCTTTTTGCGTTTGCTTTGGTTACTGTCGTTGCTCTGCACCTATGGTTGTCGCCGGTGCGACCCTGCACACCCAAAAAGCGCAGAAACGCAGGACTTCAAGAGGCGGCTGCAGGAGAAGGGCGTGGATGTCAGCGACTTGCCTGACGTTTTAAGAGGGTTTTGGGTGAAGTGCACAGTCGGAGACTTGTAGAGTGGTGTAGAGTGCAGGGCAGCATGGTGTGGCAAAGCCGCAAAAGTGTGTGGAGTGGCGAGTTGCATATGGGATGGTGGGGTGTGGGGTTCTCTCGACTCGTCACCGAGGAGCCTAGAGGCAGAGCTTGGCCGACTCAGACGCTAAACCGCTAGTCGCTAGTAATAAACACTGCAGCAGCCCGTACATCCCTTCAGCTTGAGAACGCCGACGCTTTTCGGAACGCAAGACCCGCAAGACCCTACTGTAATCCCAGCGTGCAAGAGGCATCCTCGACGAAGCCCTGGCCGAAGCGGGTACTCGAGCTGCACTGAAGGAGAGATGAGGAGAATACCATAAAGGAATGTGGGATCGATTGCTCGATGTGGTGCTGACACGGTTCATTTTATTGTATGGGGTTTTCGCGGGCATGACATAGATGCAGAAGCCTATTTATGAGATAATATTTATATGTATTGTTATGTGTACACAGATAGACTGCAATTCAGGTTTCGATTTCTCGAGGCCATCGCACAACCACCGGAACAGCTCGCGTGTGTAGCTGTGGTAGCTGCATGTAGAACACCTCGCCAGGCAGATTGAGTTTGCACATGCAGCGAGGAAAGCACTGGGTCTGGCATCCTGGAATCTTGTCGAGACCCTGTCAGGCCTTCCTTCGAACAACTACGTCCTGGATCTAAAAGCTTACAACCGCTGTGAACCACTGATGAGGCATGCCGCTGCATCCGATGAGCGTTTTCGACCGGCTCTACAAAGATGCCATCCGCAGACAGAATCGTTCGCAGGACGGCTTGCCAACAATCACCCGAACTCTGAATCATTGGGTTTCAGTCGCAGTGGACACAGTGTTTCTTCACCTCGTTTCATTGTTTGGTCATCCGGGTTCGGGCTGCAGGCTAGGGCTAGCAAGTATCATTCATGGTGTGCCAATCTCAATCATTCCTCTGAGGAGAAGTGGGTGGTCGACATGCGTAACGCGCAGCAAGAGACCTGGGCCGCTTTGTCTCGATTGCTTTAAAGCTTCGGGGAAACGTGTGTAGTGTACTCAGCCAGTAGTTGCACCGTTCCTTTGCGATCCTTCTTGAGAGAGCATCCGGTACTCAGATATTTTCGAGCTCACGATCTCTGTTCCTATAGCCCCGTGTCCATCAGTTTACGTAGAGGTTGGTCTATAGGCTTGGGGGCGGAGGGGTCATGTTAAGGCTCCTGCAAGATACAGGAGACTTTTTCCATAGCGCTTAGAGGGTACTATGGGATTCTATCATAGGGTCCCCTTTGAAGGGTACTTTAGCATTCTATAATAGGGTCCCCTTTAAGGGGCTCATAGGCTTTTCAACTAGGGTGTTGGGACAGCAGCCTGCAAATTAGGAGCGCATCCTTGGCATCTACGACGGCCCGCCGCTAACGAAGGAGTGTCCCGCTTGCGGTGTAGCTGGCAATGATGGCCCTTAGCGTTCCTGCAGACATCTGCCTTGTGGTTCATGTCATGTGCTCGGACGAAGGGGGCGCTTTTGCCACCCCTTCCGATAAGTAGCCCCCAGACTTCGCATCTGAGCCCCGGAGGAGCAGGTGAATGCCTTGGTGGAGAACGGACTGATCGACATCAGGTGCGCTTCTGCAGGAACAAGAAAAGATGAATCAGTTTGGTGAGGTACTAAGCCAAGCCATATGTAGGGCACTCCGACGAGGGCGATTCCACGGAGCTTAGTTGTGAAATTCCAGTGTTTATGTGGTGCATTGCGACGGTGTCGCATTGCTAGCTTCATGATCCCCACCAGTAGTCCCTAGAACTATGTAGAAAAAAAGTCAGCACGCAAAAAAGTTGGAGCAGTTTTGGAAAAGAGCAGCAGCCTCCTTGTCATGCGTGGTCGGAGACCTCGCAGGATGTTCGGCATGGAGCCGAAGGAAACCAAGGAGGCACCTCGAATGTTCTGCCCGCGCTGCGGCTCCACGATGAGGCGCGGCTTTCTAGGGTTTAGGGCTTTTTTTGGGCTCTTTGGGGCCTTTTGAACGTCATTCCAAGGGTCCCAAGCTTAAGTGTGTTCGGAAGGTGTCGGGTCAATGTTGGAACGAAGCTGAAAGCCACGTATCATGCCATGTTCTTGTATGGTTGAATCGCCGCAGGCAGCCATGTACTGTAACAGCATGGAGTTGCACGATACGCAGACACAGAGAGACATGCGCAAACATCCGCACAGGTGCAGAAGCAGACACACAGAAACACACAGAAACTCTCACATGTGTTTGCCTGTGGTGCAGCACACGTTCAGTCGACGAAGCAGCATTGCAGATTGTGCTTAGCAGTTTCTTTACAACTACATCAGTTGCTCTTGCGGCCACGGCCAAGCAACACAATAAGACTGCGCGAGTGCCATGAGGCAGAGCTTGCAAGTCCACTGGCCACAGTACTGAGGGTCCGAGATTTCAAGTACGAATCCAGTACAGTATCTTCGAAACACTGTTCAAGTTGGGTATTCCCATCCCGACATTGCAGCAGCAAGCCCAAGTTCTACAGTGAGTTTTTTGTATCCGACGAACATTCCGGAGCCTGGTGCCCAGAGTGAGAGAGATCTTCGGGCCAGAGGAGCTCCAATGCGCTTCCCTCCCCACACCAAGCCCCAAATCCCAAGCCCCACACCCCGGGATACTCGAGCTCCCCTAAATCCCCAAAAACGCCCTAAACCCTTCTTTGGCTTCAGGGCCTCCACGCCCGACGACGCCTCTGCGCAGCCCCGGCCGCACACGCATGGCGCGAGCCTCTCCGAGCCGGGGTCTCAGAGGAAAGGCAGCTCGGGTTTAGGCTTCGGGGTTCAGGCTTCGGGGTTTGGGGAGGCTACGAGGCTTGGGTTTGAGGTTCGAAGTTTAGGGTTCAGGTTTTAGGGTTTAGGGTTCAGGGCTCAAAGGTTGAGGATTTGGCGTTCAGCGCACCTAGGACATCCATGAACACTTCTAGGCGGTACTCGCTGTAGTCGTGCTACAATCAGCATACATGGCCTGATCACAACACGAGCAACTGTCCTGTTCCTTCTGCTCGCATGGGCGCGTTTCGGGTTGCTTCGTGGGCTGTCAATGAGTGTTAGAAAGAGGGAACTGTGGCATCGCGCAGAACGTAGACGTAGGATTTAGGTCTCGCTTCAGGATCTGGGAACTGGGACACCCGCCCCCGAAGATGCCTTGCAAAGCCTGAAATACTCGAGCTCCTTCAGCCCAGCATATCCGTCAGCCAGCAGCTCTCCAGACAGTCGTGCATCCCGAGATCCCTTTCGCCGCAAGCCGTAAACCTACTGGCTCCTGCGTCTGCCCGATCAGGCGGTCGAAGCCCAAGCTGGAGCGTGTCCGCACCTGGGCGGGCAGCGTGACATCGCTACGCACTGCCGGAGCTTTGAGGGTTTGGGGGTGCAGGATTCGTGGTGCGGGGTTGTGGCTCTGGATCGTTGGGTTCCCCGGTTTAGCAGGCGGTTCAGTGTCGGTTCCAGTCATCAGCAGTTTAGTCTTCGGATCTACAGTCAGAGTCTTCGTCTGTCCTCGTGGTGCCTTTGGCTATTCATGGCTATGCACACAACGGCCACCCAAGACCCAACAAGTCGAACCAGCCGAAAGCACATCTCTCCGTTTTGCCGTTGGAAGGAGCCGTGGCTGTTCCACAAGGTGCCGTGGCTAGCCGTGCAGAGCAGCGAAATCGGATGCGCATGCCTTGGCGCGCCCAAGGTGCCCTCACGTACACGAATGCAGAGGCCTTTACACGAAAGGAGCTGGAGACACACATGACGGAGGGCTTGTTCCATGCTTCAGGTGAGTGTCCGAGGGTTCTGCAGTGTTATTGCTGTTTGTGTATTTGTATTTTCATACACGTTGTGTGCATGGGGACACCCAAAGCCGAGATTTGTTGCAATTTCTGGTCCGAGGGCTGTGAGCTTTGCAAGCAAACACGATGTTTCTATTCAACCTCAAGCGCTCGAAGAGAAGCGAGGCTTCATACTTAGACATCCTACATGCAAGGGACAGCAAGAGAGACAGGTATCAAGTCTTGCCGTCGCCTCAGGACCTCTATCTGGACATTGTGGGATTCCATCCTGCTTCTCCGCTTCAAGCCCTCTGGCTTGGTCGCGGCAGCCTAGCCCATAACCTCAGGGATCCTTGGGCCCCCCCTGAAGCATGCTGGTTGACAGTGTCAAGGAAGCAGGCCATGTGCCGGTGATAGCATGGTCAAATGTTGGTCACATCCGGGGGACCGTCTGCCGAGGAGAGGAGACCCTTCGCCATCGTGAGCGAGGCAGACCAGCAGCTTGACCAAAGGCCAAAGGCTCGTGGTAGGCTAACGCCGCTTCATTCGCCTAACAAGCCCTGGCCTAATTGCTTATGAGACCAGTTCCATCAGTGAAAGTAGCACTTACCTAGTCGGTGGTCTGGAGGCCGTAGACTCGACTAGTCAAGGAGGCATAGAAGCTTTGTTGGCCAGCATGAAGTTGTGAAGTTGCATCGTTGCTCTAGCTTTTCCAGGACACTTGCGATTAGAAGGTCTGTAGTCTCTAGATACTAGATGCATGCAGCTGGGCCAAAGATCTCTCTCGCCCTCTACGACTGTACTGCTGATGTGGAAGGGTGGCTTCTAACAAACGCTCAAAGACACCGAGTTTGCCGTGCTCGTTTTGAAAGGTATCGGAAGCACTGTCGCTTGCAGCGCTTCACCGAGCCCAATGCGCTGGACCCGGAGCGGGACTTTTTGTATCGGACTCATTCCGGTGTCAATGGATGGCGCATGTGATTCTTCAGGCTTATGTGAAACTCTGCTGTTGTAGTTTGGGTTCATTGCATAGTCTAGTGGGGCCTCTAATATTTTCTCTGCCTCAGGGCCCTTGTGCCTTCGTAATTCGGGACTGCAAAGCTGTGGAAGACCCTGGAACTGGCAGGTGAGTGTTGCTGGGCATGGTATAGCTACCTAGCTTGCAGTGACGTTGCTTCCAATGCTGCCAATCCCGGATGCAGTGTGACACGATTCCTGGTTCGGTGCTCCCTGGGTAAGTGCGGCTACTTGGCTGTAGTGTAGGTGTGAGTGCTAGCAAATCTCAGAAGATGGAGTGCAGATGGAGAGTGCATGTGACCAGTTGTAGAGCTTGCTCCGATTGGTGTTGCACTGCCGGGCCTTAGAAGGAGAAGCTATGGTAGATGGGTTAAGGGTTGATTGGTTTGGTTTGCAGGCCGTTTGTAGTAAGCAACTGCCTCAGCCAGCTTAGCGTTCGACCTAACTTTACAGGCAGGTGGAAAAGAGGTGACAAAAAACCCTAATCCTTAAACCCTAAACCCTAAACCCTACATTTGGCCTGTTACATTTAAGTTTCGGCAGTTCCTTTCTTCTAAAAGTCCCAGCTGCCTGGCAGAGTCGAATCCTGGAAGTCCTGAGTCTGAGGCTTTTGGGGCTGAACCTGGGGTTTCGATTGTAGGGTTTAGGGGTTTGGGTTTAGGGGTTTAGGGTGGAGCCTTCACCACGACAAAGAAACACAGCAGTTGCGGAAGAACTGCCATTACCACAAGCGCGCTTAGCACTGAGTTGCCTTCTTTCGAAGCCTTGCCTCGAGAGATCTTCGGCTCCAAGTTGCAGCTTGACTGAACCTACAACTTGCCCTAAGCCCCCTAAGCTCCTAGAATCCTTCCTTTGTTGCAGGACTTGCCGCCATCTGGCAGCTCGCAGAGCCCGAAGGCGAGAGAGGGCTCCCCCATGTCCCCGCCGCTTGGAAGTGAAGGGCAGGGCAGGGCAGGGAGCGCCATCTCTGCAAGGAAGCGGTCGGCGCCAGGGTTGGGTTTGTGATATCGGGCATGTGGGTTCGTGCGATGGCGGAGAGCGGTGATGGGCCCTGCAGCGACAGTTTCAGAGTTTCCGCCGGGCGCAGCTCTGTCCTCTCAGCCCCGAAGCACCTCAAGTGCATCCCCTGCCTCCAAGCCGGTCCAAGCCTTGTAGGTAGCCACTGTAGCCACATGTAATTGTGGAATCACATGTAACACACGTAGCTACTGCAGAAGCTTCGAGGTCCAAGTCGGAGGGAGCGGGCTCCTCTCCGGAGGCTCCGCCGGTTTCTCCGGCTTCCGCTCCACAGGCCCAACTCTAAAAGGGGGTCTCCCGGGCGTTCGGCTCCGGCTTTCGGGATGTTTTGGGTCGCTGAGGGGTGAGGGCTTCGCCGGGAGCGGGCATTCTCCTGTGGCCGTGTTGATTCTCTGAGCATTCCGGGATGAACAGCAGGTGCCTCTGGACTTCACCCTCACTCCGACGGCATCTTCAGCTGCCTGGTGCTCAAGCACCTGTCTAGCTGAGACACCAGAAGAGACCGGAAGAGTGCAGACTCCTCCAAAGATCTTAGGGTGCCGATGTCAATACCGAGTGTACGACTAGCCATGTGTTACCCGCTTCGGGGTATTCTTCTACGGCGACCTGCGTTGCGAAGTGTCGAGCACTGGCGCTCACATCCCCAAATCACTTGCAAGACCCATGAGAAAAGCCCCAGCACACAACCTGGAGCCGTAATCAAATTACACTCGAGCGCACAAGAATCTCGTATGGAGCGACTGCAAGCTTGCGAGCGTGAGTTGGCCCACAGACCGTTGTAAGGTGGCTAGGGCCGTAGAGTCTTGCCCGCGAACAGCTCGAAAGTGAGTCACAGCGGTCGCAGACATAGTTAAGCTGCTGACTTGACCCCACCCCCGGCAAGACGACCCTTTAGAAGAGCTGTGAACTCGCCATAGACATAGACCTCGCCATCAAGCTAAAGGATCTCTCGGAGGGCTGAAGGGGTTCTCTAGCAAGGTACTTCCCCGCTGGTACTCAGGCAAAGCTTGAGCCGCCGCCGACAGCAACACTGGACAGCGCAAGTGCCATGACCCTCGACCTGCGGGAGACGCAGGCGATCGGGTCACCGCTGGTGCAGCAAGGGATTTTGTGCATTGTTTCCCTTCTGCGCAGAATTGCAGGCAGGCGAATGACATTCTGTTGCAACTGTCTCACAAAAATCCGAGGTGTGAAGGGTGCGAGGTCCGATGCATGTGAGGGATCCACAGCTAGTCAGGTCCTCCAGGTCGATGCATGGAATCGTCTGCTTCCACCCGTCTCATTTCCTTGTCAACCCCTTTAAGCTTTGAAGTGTCCTAGAGGGCTTGAAGACCGGGCCAGATCCCCTAATGCGGAGGTGAAGTCTCCACCGCCGATGCTCTCGGAGCCTGCGGCACCGCCGTTGCAGCAGCGCCGAACCTTGGGGCACTAAGGGTCTCGCGCGCTGAGGGATCCTGGTTCTCTGGGTTCCTCTTTTTCCCCGACCGGCGCAGTACACACCGTTTCGGTTTCCATCGCTCAATGTCAGGGTAAAGAGCAGTCGGTGTGTGCGAGCGGCTAGCACGCGCGCACAGAAACGTTCCTCGGAACGCGGTTCCTGCCGTGGCGTGGTACATAGTTTGCGCTGACGTCCTTGTATTTACATCTGCCGTTCGCCCAGAAAGCCAGTCTCGTTTTAAATTGCTATGCATGGTTATGTGGTCTGTTGGTGGTCCGTGGTCTGCTGCCGCTTTCTTGGTGGGCCTCTGAGTCTGGCGTCTTCTGGTGGTCTCCTGATATTCCTGGTGGCTTTTTCTCGTTGTCTCCTTGTGGTCGTGGTGTCCTGCACTGTCTGTGTATATCTGCACAGGCAAGCTCTGTTATCAATAAGGGTTCTCAGATTTTCCGATGGGTGGTCAGCAAATGCCCTCGCATGTTGGTCGCACGCGGGTTCCGATTGTCGCGAACCCTTCAGGACAAGTGCCTTTCCTGCTGCTCTCCCGTCTTTGCTTGCAAGGCATCTCCGCCCGTGATGCAAAGATCGTGGAAGGTGCGGGCCAGCAAGATGTGAGAAGTCGAAGCTCATGAAAGGGATGATAAACAAGCCTCGAGCAGCCCGTCCTTCAGTTTACAAGGTGATTTGTCAAAACGATAAGAGCAAAACAGTTATACCGACAGAAATAGTGGTCATTCGTGCCCAAGAATCGAGACTTTTCAGGCGGTGGGGGTGGCAGTCGTGGTGGGGGTGGGGGTGGTGATGGTGTTAGCAATAGTAGTACGAGTCTTCGTTGTAGTCTTCGTAGCCGTGGTAGTTGTGGTGGCAGTGGCGGTGGCAATGGCACTGGCGGTGGTGGTAGTGGTGGTGGTCCAGACTCCTGAAACCCCTTCAGGCAAGCGTCAAACTCAAGAGCCCGGAGCCAAACCCCCAAAATTGAACCCTAGATTTGCCATCCTCTGCCGAGTTGATTCGCTTCGGCAGCCCTTCTTTTCAGGCAGGGTTTATAATGCAACGGCCGCAGCTCCTTTTGACAGGTACATAGTTCGAGGGCGTTTAGGTGGCACGCAGAGTGCTGTCCAGACCGTATTGCCCACTCCAATCCCCAGTCCCAAAGTCGCACATCCTGGAGCAGCCATGGCCTCCAAGCCGGAAAGCTTGCTGTTGCGGGCCGTCTTGTCCTTGACCGGGACCTTGTTCGAGGAAAGGCGATGGAAGGCAGGGCTTCGGGCCCAGAATCTAAAATAGTATGTACTAGTCAGTATTGTATAGTATGACCTGGCATGGCATGACATGTTATATTACAGTACTTGTCCAGACGAGTATGGTCTAGTGTAGTCCACTATAGCCTAGTATGGTCTTGTATGTTTAGTTTTGTCAAGCCAAGGCAAGTCCAGCCTAGTAAACCGTATCGTATAGCACAGCATAATCTGGTCTAGCCTGGTCTAGTCCAATCTAGTATAGTGTAGTAAGCATAGCACAATCTCACCATACTGGTATTTTTTGGTATTCTCTATTAATGTTATGTCAGAACATAGAGTCAAATAAAACAACACATAGTAAAGATATGGCACGGTTTCGGGCTGAGGGCGGCCGAAGGCACTGCGGCGGCAGTGTCCAGGGTTCAGGGTCTAGGCTCCCACTAGGTCACTAGGTAAAGGGCCCTCGCGCGGATTTGGGGACGTCTCGGAAGTTCAATACCTGCAAGAATCGCAACCGATTAACCATCTGCTCTCTAGCTATGTTACTCTTGAGCTGTGATGAATGGGTCAGGTGATTATTAGTGCACTTCGGACTAATACCACGAGCAAGTCGCATTATCATTCTGGTTGTCATCCACTAATAAAGCAAGCAGTTTACTGATACCTAGAATCATCATAATCAGATTCCTAATCGCAGTCATTGTGATCGTGATCGTCATAGCGCAAGCCCAAACTCAATAGCAATAGCATTAGCAGTGGCGATGGCGATAGCAAGAGGAATAGCAATAGGAATAGGAATAGCAGCAGCAACAGTAATCGTAAGAGTGATGGTCATAGTCATAGAACTTGTTCAGCAATAGTAATAGTGATAACAGCTGTGATAGTGAAGCGACAGAGACAAGTGACAAGTGACAATGATCTTGATAGTGATAGTTGTACAACAGTAACACTAATGGCAACAGTAATCGTAATCGTAATAGCTCGTATTTGTAATAGATGTAATGGTAATAGTAATAGTAATGGTCATACTAAGCGTAAGAGTAAGCGTAAGAGTAATAGTAATAGTACTCGTTGTAGTAAGTAGTAAAAGCAATACTACGTAATACTAAGAGTAGGAGCAGGGGTAATGGTAATAGTGGTAATGGTAATAGTAAGGGGACGAGCAATAGTAATCGCAATAGCAGTGGTAATCGTAATAACAATGGTAATAGTAACAGTAATGGTAATAGTTGTAGAAACACTAGTGGTAGTAAACATAGTAACGCTGCCAGTAATCCCAAGAATACAAGAATACTAACACCTCAGAAATTAGGGCAGTAACAATAGTAATTAAACCCTAAACCCTAAACCCTAAGCCCTAAACCCTAAACCCTAAACCGTCTTATCATAGTCATGCTTTCGATCACCTGGAGAGGCCGTGGGCATATGCGTCTGCCTCTTCTGCTTGCTCCTGGGCGAGGCTGCCACTGCCCGGCACTATGCGAAGGCCCGTGACCCTGTGAGCTCTGGAAGGGCTTTAGATTTTGGGGTCTTGGGGTTCAGGGAGAGTTTGAGGTTTTCAGGGTTTAGGGTGTAAGGGTGTTAGTCAGTGTTAGTCCACCAAGAGGTCAGTACAACAGAGAGCACAGCCGCTGTCGTTCGGCAACAAAGCCGCAGCGTGCTGAAGACAGCAGCGCTGCCTAGGATTGTTTCACGTTCAGCGTAGGCTTCTCTTCCGACTCGTTGTAAGCAAGCACAAGCATCGACGAGTTTGTAGGAGGTAAACATACGTTTCAGAGTTGCTTCAGGCATTGACGAACGAGCTCTGCAACGAGTCTCAAACAGGATTCTCATCACTCACATTCGCTCACCAGCATGAGCTCGCGCTTGAAATACACCTGACCCATAGACGGCCAAGCCTCAATCATAAAGATCCGATCACTCTCACTATTAAGATCCTTATGCCGACGGCCGACGGCCCCAAAGCACGAACTCTTCAACCCCCGGAGCCCTTTAAGCCCTGAGCCCTTCAGACCTGAGCCCTGCACCTTGAGGTGCACGGGAATCTGATGACGGCCCTGCAGAAGCGGAAGACCACGGCCTTCCGCTTTGGCTTGTGGAAGGTGGGGAAGGCCTGGCTGATGGCAATGCACCGCAACGAAGATGAGCACAGATGCAATTCAGTATTGTAGTGGCGCTGTGCTATACTGCAGTCTAGTGTGTCGTTACCCTCCAAGCAAGACACTCCCAGGTCATGCCATGCATTTGGAACAAAGTGCGCGGCAGTGCGTTCAAGCGCATGAGAGTCCATAATGTACTTCGGGTCCGCCTTTTCGGCAGGTCATCCTCACCATCAGCCCCATCGTGGCATTGCGGGAGTATGTCGCTGGCCTTCTCGAACTTGCCTGGCGCGAGTCTCTGACGAGACGGCTCGTTAGCAGATACCTTTCAGATGGCACTGCATCGAAGCGCCAGTCCTTCTACAGCCTTACACTGACGGGTGAAATCGACAATCCGGACCAGCGAATATGCCAAGATGTCGGGAGCTTCGTGAACACCGCAGTGTCGCTGTCGCAAGACGTTGTGAGGACCGTTTTGAGCGTCTTAGCCTTCGCTCCGACTCTGTATGCCATTTCTCCAGCGGCATGCTTCGGTGGTATGGCCTATGCCATCCTTGGGACACTGCTTGCAACACGAGGTTTTGGTGCTTGGCTCGGGCTGTACCAGATGAGATGCGTCCAGCAGGAAGCTGGTCTTCGATACAAGCTGATCCGAGTGCGGGAGAACGCAGAATCCATCGCATTCTTCGAGGGCGGGGAGGCCGAGCTGTCGAAATTCAACGCAGCGTTTACCACGCTGCTCGACACAGCATACCAGCGAGTTCTGGTCGCGGCTGGCTACGGCATGCTCAATCGGAATTTTCAGTGGGCGACCTTCGTGGTCACACCCGTCCTGGTCGGCCCTGCGTACCTTAAGGGGAAGGTCGAGTTCGGCGTCATTGCACAGACGAGTATGGCCTTTAACACCATCCTGAACGCGATGACGCTGGTAATGCATCGTCTCGAGGCGCTCAGCGATGTGTCTGTCCGGGTCCAACGGCTCCATCGCCTCGACCTCGCCCTCCGAGACTGCCAGGCCGAGCGTGCTGCATGCAGAAGGCCAGGAGTGCGCGAGCAGCAGTGCATCCACTCGGACACTGTGGAAGACGGTCCCGTGCGTGTATGCTTCCAAGATGTGACTCTAAAGACGCCTCTGCGGGCAGATGCCGTGCCGCGGGTGCTTTGCAGCCGCTTGAGTTTTGAGCTCTTGGACGGGCAGTCTCTCCTCGTCACGGGTGAGAGCGGTATTGGCAAGAGCTCACTTCTCCGCGCAGCTGCCGGGCTTTGGACTAACGGCTCAGGCACCATACAGCTTTGTAACAGGAGTCATGTATTCTTTATGCCGCAGAAGCCCTACATGTTCCTAGGCTCTCTGCGCAGCCAGTTGCTCTACCCGCGCATTGACGATCGCATGCTCAGCGACGGTGAGCTTGCAGAGGCATTGAAGCGTGTTCGTTTGGGTGACCTGCTTGATCGGCATAACCTTAACGAAACCAAAGACTGGACCAGCATTCTGTCGTTGGGCCAGCAGCAGCGCATCAACTTTGCCCGGCTCCTGTTGATGCCGCAGTCTGAGCTCGCTCTGATGGACGAGTGCACCTCAGCCTGTGATGTGCAGAGCGAGTCCCTTCTCTACCAACACCTGCAGAAGCAACTGCGCAGCTATGTTTCCGTGGGGCACCGTCCAGCCTTGCGGAAGTTCCACAGCCATGTCCTGTGGCTTCGCCACGTGGAAGGTGACCGGCAGGCGCGTGCAGAAGGCCTCTTCCTGCCGATGTCTGAGTTCGAGTCCCGCGTCGCCTCGTGACGAAACTGCAGGAATGCCGCTATGTGAACAGCCCGAGTCAGCTTTTCAACTTTCAAGCCCCTTTCAACTGTGCTGTCCTTGCACTTGGTTTTCTCGAATCCTGACACACTAGTCTCATGCAAGTCTCAATTCCCAAAGGGTGCCCACCCGGCCAAGCAGTGCTCGATTGAATAGCTCCATAGGGACAACTGATTGTTTCATAATGTCGCTAGCCTGTTCAAGTTCACAGCCCTCACGCTCTGCAAGCTGTGGAGATGCACCGAAAGCTTGGGACTACATCCTAAATTCTATGACGACCCCTTCCACTCGTCAAAGCCACCTGGCCTGGCAACTCCCGAAATTTCTGCACCCAAGTGTGCATCAGCGAGAAGTCTGGGAGCTTTTGTCGTGGCAGGTGGCCCTGCCGCTTCCCAGCGGCTCTCCCGCGGCAACGTTTTTGCAGCCTCGGCACCGCTGTGGCTCAGAGAGAATGTGCCTCTTTCGGCTCGCCTACCGGGTCTTCAGGGTCCTGGAAGGCTTCTGAATCTTCAGGAACTTTTTGTTTGACTGGGTTCGGTCATGGTCTCGTCGTCCCGTGGCTTGTGGAGGGCTTGCAGGGCGTGCGACTGATGCTTGGAATGTTGCTGTAGCGCACTCAATCACCTTCACCACTGGTGGAGGTAAACCCTAAACCCTAAACCCTAAACCCTAAACCGTGCATTCCTTTCCTCTTCTGTTTGGGTTTGAGTCTTGTTCGACTCATGTCCACCCGGCAACCCTGATCCAACCGGCAGTCCGAACACGTTTTTCACGTGTCCGGTGGGTATCTGTGTCATACTCGGTAATCCATGCGGGTATGGCCCTTGAGTCCCAAGACGAAGGCAGCCTTTCGACGTGGTAATCACCTCCTCGAAGGCATCTGGAGTGATTGGGACTGGAGTACACCTTTGAGGGTGCGAGGTATTGCAACTTCAGACTTTCGGATCGCATGAGTCTGATTTCGACATTTTAGGTCAAGATAAGGGCATTTGAGACCTCCAGACTGCCGCCATTCGCGATGTAGGGTTACATGCGATGGGGGTAGGGGCCACAAGTTTTTGCCAAGATTTTCTGCATATTTCTGGTGGGAAAGACTCGTCAGAAGTGTCCAAGCACTTACTGTGAACAGGAATCGCAGTCTCACACCACGCCTGCGCCTTCTCTAGTGCACTTCTTCTTTCAGATTCTGTCTACGTCGGTTTTTGCAGTAGCGTAGGTTAACTTTCTGTGTTTCAGTGGTCGATGCTCGAGGTGCAAGCAGGATCCTGTTCTGAAGGGAGGGTTGGCCATGACGAATTCGAAAGTTGCTGCGACCAGGCGGCCACGCTGCCTCAGATCACCACTCCAGCACCAAAGCCACGTGTTAGACTCGGAAACCTCAGATTTGACTGAAAAGACATGTGAGCAGGCGCTCAATCTTCTCTGAGTTTTTGTGCCTGATCCTCTTCCTGCCACTACCAAGTTGCTTCGACCACTAATGCTGCTCCTGCTCCCACTCCGACTCCAGCTCCGTGCTGCCGCTCCGTCTCTGCCCGCCACCCACTCCTCTTGCGGCCGCCCCTTCTCCAGCTACTCCTGCTACCGCCGCTGCTGCCGCCGCTGCTGCTGCTGCGTCTCCTGTACTACTACTACTACTACTACTACTACTTCTACTACTACTACTAGTACTACAAGTACTTCAAGTACTACAAGTACTACAAGTACTACAAGTACTACAAGAACTACAAGTACTACTAGTAGTACTGCTACTACTACTACTACGACGACGACGACTACTACTACTACTACTCCTGGTACTAGTACTGGTACTAGTACTAGTACTAGTACTAGTACTAGTACTAGTACCAGTACCAGTACTAGTACTAGTACTAGTACTACTGGTACTACTACTACTACTACTACTACTACTACTACAAGTACTACAAGTACTACAAGTACTACAAGTACTACAAGTACTACAAGAACTACAAGTACTACAAGAACTACAAGTACTACTAGTAGTACTGCTACTACTACTACTACGACGACGACTACGACGACTACTACTACTACTACTGCTACTACTACTCCTGGTACTAGTACTAGTACTAGTACTAGTAGTAGTATTAGTAGTAGTACTGGTACTGGTACTAGTACTAGTACTAGTACTGGTACTGGTACTGGTACTAGTACTAGTGCTAGTACTAGTACTAGTATTAGTACTAGTACTAGTACTACTACTAGTACTA
>CAJNDV010019913.1:17998-35614 GCA_905221635.1 Symbiodinium sp. CCMP2456 | reverse complement strand
AACTACTAACTACTAACTACTAACTACTAACTACTAACTACTAACTACTAACTACTAACTACTGACTACTGCTACGGCTACTGCTACTGCTACTGCTACTGCTACTGCTACTGCTACTGCTACCACCACTACTACTACTACTACTACTACTACTACTACTATGTTTGGCCCTGGTGTCCACAATGAGACGGCTGAGACCAATAGTGAAGCAGATGAAACGGGAGATGTTGAATTGCTATCGGCAGTCACACATGTAAACAGCTTCCATGTGCTGCCAAGCTGAGGCAGTGATGAGGTGAAGGATCTCTTCTTCACCACAAAGCCGCCACACTCGCTGTTGAGGCTGCTATCAGCTACCAGAGCTCTAGACGTTGACTGCCCTTTCGACTTACCTCCGAATCGCCGGCTTTGAGATTTTGCAGCTCGTCGTTGTCCGCATTGGTGTTTGTTGTGGTACAGCGAAAAGCACGTAATCGAAATGGCTGTCGCACGAAGATTTCCAGTCAAAGCAGGGCTGTTTGATGTCGGCACCGGGGTTCATGTTCTTTTAGCTTTCCTTCGCATTTTGGCAGGCAGTCAATCGGTCCCATTCGCCAGATCAGGGGAAAACGAGCGCATGTACGGACTACCCACCTCTGACGCAATCATACTGACTTTCCCTCGAGCGTCTGTTGCATCACTCAGGACCACAAGAGTCGTGTATGCTGCCAGCTGGGAATGAAACCAACCAATTGCACAGGTACTGTTATTAGCCGGCAAGCTTGGTATAACCAAACGCAAGGTTTCTGAATCATGGCGCTTGGGCTTTTGTAACCGTTCATTGTAACCCTGCTGCCGAATCCTTCAAGCATTGCAGCTCTATACTCTATACCTGCAGCACGGCATTTTCTCCTAAGTTCATCTGCCCATGTGCCGTGTGCCGGAGGCGCCTCCACTCACCCTGAGTCTGCGAGAAGTTTCGGCCTGTACATAGTCGTTGGTGCTTTGTCCATCGGAGCTGAGCCTTCATGTTTTGTATTGTCAAAGCACAGTCTCCGGGCTTGCTTGCCATCGTGCTCCGCTGCAAAGCAGTCTGCAAACAAAGCCAGGAAAGAAAACACGTTCGTATGACTTCAGACGTCCCTTTCCTGGACGACACACCGGCAGAAGGTGTGATGCCCAGACTGACACGGTGCTCGAGACTCTGACCTGGAAGGCCTTTCAGGAGCAGCTCACCACAGAAATCTTCGAGCAAGAGATGTTTGCATCTGTGGGATGCCGTGTTCACCGATGCCATTTGGATTCCACATATGAATGATTTCTGTATGACCCTGGTTTCGCCGTTAGAAAAGTGGCTGACCAGGTCAGAGCCTCCAGACCGATGTAATATCTGGCACACTTGCACTCGTCATGCAAAATCAGCCCTTCCCTGCTTACCACCTGTTGTTTCCGGCTGCTGGGATTGTTCCTGCCATCGTTATTTTGCTTCCGCCTTTTGTGACGGTCGCAGTTATTCTCGCAGTGGTTGGCTGCATGCATTTTTGTTTGCTTGTTTCTGGTGTTGTGGGTGTTGTTGGCATTAATGTCGAGCAACTGCTGCTGCTGGTGCTGGTGCTGGTGCTGGTGCTGTTGCTGTCGCTGTCGCTGGCGCTGTTGCTACTGTGTTGCTACTGTTTCCAATTGCAAGAGGTGTTGCGACTATTGTAAATGGTTGTGCCAACCACTCGTGGTCATTGCTGCATGCAATATTACATTCTATGCAGTGCTGCACGGGAAAGACTTTCGGCTGGGGCGTTCTTTCATGAGATCCCACCAGCCTATCAGGCCTATCAGTTGAGCTTGCAGTCCGATCGATGCATCAGCGACAACCTGTATCGCGGGCGGGTTGGTTAGCACATCATTCCTAGAGCCTGCACCCCAGCCATCCCCAGCCCCAAGCCCGGGTCTGATTCTGAATGCAGTGTCTTTGGTTTTCGGTGCTTCAACCAAGGCAGAAGTGCATTCAAATAGCACGGAAGGCGGCTCATGTGAAGCGCACTCGCCAACCGAATATGAGGGCGCATGCCCGACACGCCAGGAGAGTGGCGATCTCCGGCAGCTCTGCGCGGAATGCAAAAAGCAGGGATTGACACCTCATTGCAGCGAGTGAGAAGTGGTTGAGGGACCGGTTCGGGGCCCCAAGAGGCGGTGCAAAGCATGGGACCGTGGAACAGTGGAGTCTGCACGGTCGGGAGCCTGACCCAGCAGCAAACTCATGCTAGAAAGGGTTGTGGCCTTGAAGACGCGGCCATGTTTCTGTCCAGCCCCAAACTGTCCGCAAGCTCCAACACTGTCGCCGTGAAATTGCTGGTTTCGTGTGAAGCACTGCCGTCGCGAATGTCTGTCTCCAAAAACCGCCGCACAAGCCGTGACCCCAAAAAGCCCAAGGTTGATCTTCCACAAGCTGACCTGGGTACAGGCAGACTCCTCATGCAGGGCTTGCTCGATTGTGGGACCGACCTACTTCGGGACCAATTTATGACACGGTGGGAGGTCCTACTGAAATGGGTTTAGATCTGTTGTGTTGGGTTGACTTACCTTTGGGCATCGCTCAGAGGCAAGCGTAGTCTGCTGCTTTCTCCATCCGTAACCTCATGCTTATTGAGAAACACTCTGCTGTCACCGAAGAGCCTTGACCGTGCAAGCACCTGTCTCTTTTGACCTGCGGCCATCTAGGCCTTGATCCAGTTGTGCTACTGGCAGGAAAACCGAGCGTCTAGAGTAGCCTCTGTTTGCCGGGGTTAATTAGTGGCACCGGAGCCTGAGTTCGGCAACGCTTTCTTTGCTGCTGCGCCGCTCCGACCTTTTCTTCTACTACCTCCCAGGCAGCTGGTTGCGCTACATCATTGACTCCTTCCGGGGCGTCCTTCTGATCGGCGACCTCTTGCTGTTCCTGGGAACCTTTGCCCCACGACCTGTGTGGCCGGGGCTCTTTTCTTCTTTGGGTGCTGAACTTTGGCTGGGGTAGCAAGCTTGCTCCTTGTGGCTGCTGGGGAAGTGCTTGGACAACGTGGGTCCCGACCTTGACGGTGGACCCTCCTGCTTTCCTTTGAGTTCGAGAACTACTTGTGCCTTGTGGGCAGTCCGGACCGCTCCGGCTTCTTGGGCCCCTTCTTCGAGGCACCTGCCCCTTTTCTTTGTGAACAAGCTTTGTGAGGGCAAGTGCCTTGGCCTTGCGCCTTCTCCTTTTGGCAGTGACTAGGCTGCCCGACGACGCGAAATTCCTTCCCTTACTGTGGTGGCTTGGGCTGCCCTTTTTTCGTGGAAGCTTTCTTCTCCAGCCTTTTGCTGGAGCAATGGCCGAGGACGGCAAGGAGACAAACTCTTGGTACAAGGTACCAACCTGGGATGGCAGCCCGACGACGTGGAGAAGCTTTGAGAGGGAGATGCAGTGGTGGCGAGCTCTCTGGATGTGGAAGCCACCAAGAAGTTTAACTTGGCTGCGCGGTGGCTCTTACGGCAGTCAGGTGTGGCGAGGCAAAGGGGCGAGGGTTTTACGCCCAGCGAGCTGGAATACCAGAAGCGTGTGACCACTACGGACACCGAGGGCATGGAGATTGTCGTGACCGAGGAAGACCCCTTTGCCGGATCAAGAAGCTTATGAAGGCTTTGGAGAGCATCAATGGAAAGTCGGCACTGGACCGCAAAGGCGAGCTGAGGAATCAGTTCTACTTGACGCTGACGCGTGCTCCTGGAGAACGGCCCGCTGACTTCGTGAGTCGCTTCCGGGCACTGACGGCCGAGATGCGCACCGAGGGCATAGAGCTCCCAACGGGAGAGCTGGCCTGGTTCTTGAGGGAGAAGCTGGGCTTGGATCCTCTTCGGAAGCAGCTCTTAGAGACGGCTCTTCAGGGCAGAGAGTCTTACAGGGATGTAGAGCTGGAGGCCCTTAGGCTTTTCAAGGACTTGCACGCCAATGACCCGCTGATGCGCCGAGCCGGTCTTGACCTTCGAGGCCGGGGCCGTGGATCAGGAGCCCCCTCTTCTACCAGATCTTGGGGATCTTCTTCCGGGGTCTCACGAGGATCCGCTAGCGGGCCGCCTTCTTCGAAAGGCGGTGGTCGAGGAAGCTTCGGACTTTCCCCTCGCCGGCCTTTCTTTCAACAGCGCCCTAGGCAAGCCATGGTTTCTGAGTACGTGAGGGCGAGGCGGACGAGACCTTTGACGAGGAAGAGCTTGTGCCGGACGAGGGCGCGGGCCGGGCCGACGGGGTGTCCCTTGATGAGGTGCTCGAGGGCGAGGCGGAGAGCTCGAGGAGGCCGAGAACGACGGCGTCGACAACACCTACCTGGAGGACCTCGAGGGCTCCGTTGAGCAGGCAGCAGAAGCCCCCATCACGATGCGCGACGCAAGGCATCACCTGCAGGAGGTCAAGAAGGACAGGGGGTTTGGACTCAACAGCGGAGGTTCCTCCAACAGCGAGTTCAGTTGACTGAGGCCTTTTCGGCTGAAGCCGAGCCAGGCGAGGGCAACGGTGCTGTGCATGAGGTTGCTGTGGTTACCACCTTGGAAGAAGCCCTCGAGACGAGCATGTTTCAGGAGGCTTAGGCCGGAGCCATGTCGAGTGACAAAAGGGACGTTGGTGCGTTGGACTCTGCCTGCAATAGAACGGTTTGTGGTCGCTTGTGGCTGGAAAGCTACCTCCTCAATTTGAGCAAAGCTGTGTTCTGGAAGGTGTTGGAACCCCTCCTGGCGACCGGGAGCGAGCAGGAGACGTTCAAGTTCGGAAACGACGGCACGAAGGCGAGCCGTGTACGGCATCGGCTTCCCATGGTTGTTGGTGGGACTTTGCTTCTTGTTTGGGTCAGTGTTGTCGAGGTCGAGTCGCTGGGGCTGCTCCTCGACTTCTTGGAGGCGATCGGCGGGGTGATCAGTTTTACTCGGAGGGCTTTGCGTGCAGATCACCTCGATGCTAGAAGAGTCTCCCTCAAACAACTTCGTGCAGGACACTTCTTTCTGGACATCGTGCCGAGCCAGACCGTCGAGCTACAGCCTGGACGTTGGAACCGACAAGGCCAGGACGGGGTTATTGAAGTGCAAGTGTCTAGTGCAGAATGGGCAAGACGGAGGGCGGCCGCTCGCAGTTCGAAACCTGTTGTCCCAATTCGAAACCTACCGCTGCCCATGCCGCGGGACGAGGGGCAAGTGGAAAAGGTGTTGAGCCGCTTTCGTCGGCTATGTCTCAGGGTGCTAGGCCGAAACGACTGGCACTTTGGAGGTATCTTCCTGTGGCTGTTGCAGCGGCCTGGGGTACGCTTTGCCCCGCTGCCCTACGCGAGCGTGCAATCCCCAGAACAGTGGCGCGAGCAGGCCGAGCAGATGGTGAAGAACGGTGCTTGGCCACGTCGGCATGGCTCTTCGAGAACCTGGCGGTGATGAAGGAATGCTGTTATCTCCGGGGCTGGGGATACGACTCGCCTTCTTGGAGGACCCGATGCTGGGGGGAATGCTGGCCGCTCGGTCCAGCAAAGGGGTCAAGACCGCCATCAACAACCGTTTGGTGGCCAAGCTCAAGGCGGAGGCGGCCGAAAAGAAGGCGAAAGGAGAAGAGCTTGAGACCTCGCGGTGGTCTCCCTACGCTCAAGGAGGACCTCCTGAGATTGGCGACCCTTCTGCATGTAGAGGTGGTCCCGAGCGACGCCGTGGACAAATTGAAGAGCAAGCTGCGGCCTATGGTGGAGATGATGAAGGGAGTTGCTCGGCCGAATGTGGCCACGAGCGAAGCTTCCCAAGCTCGGCCCGCGGCTTCTTCAGAGTTGCCCGTGGCAAAGGCAAGGGCATCTCCGGAACCCGTGGAGCACATCATGACGGCGGGCCGCATGGAACCACCTCCGAGCACCTGCTGCAGAAAGTGCACCGCATGATCGAGGCACGGGATCAAAGGATGGAGGCCCTACTGGCCCAAACCATGCAGCACATGATGTCGGTGGTGCAGCCCGTCCCCGTGACCATGGACCCTGGGCTCGATGGCCTCTCTCCGGACTCCATGCAGTGGCTGGTGACGCAAGTTCGCTTGGACATGGGCTTCCAGCTGTCCGTGCTGCAGGCCGAGGAGGGCAACGTGGCAACGCTTCTGAAGGCGAACGCCTTGTTGAAGGAGTTCAAGGCGAACAGCGACTTTGCCCTGAAGTTCAAGGCCCTGGACTTGGAGGGAGCCGGCATAGTTGTTGTGTCGGACGCTTCGTTGGGAAACACCACTCGGTCCGGAGGAGAAGGGGAGAAACCCATGGAGCGCATCTACTCGCAGTTTTGCTACTGTGTCCTCCTGGCCGAACGCTCTTTGCTTCAAGGAGGCTCCGGAGGCTTTACTGTGCTTGACCACCGGAGCCACCGTCTACAGCGAGTTGGCCGGTCTACTTTCGCGGCCGAACTTCTGGGCGTCGAGGAGGCTCTGGACGTGGGACTCTACTGCAACGGCCACTGGTCGGAAGTCTTGGGCTTCAGTCTGGGAGCTAGAAACGTGGACCAGATCCTCGACTCCGTGGGCTTGGTGGTGGTGACGGATGCGAAGGATGTCTTCGACAAGGGGAACTCGGACACACTGAACTACGGCAGCCAGAAGAGTCTGGCTTTCACTGTGGGATGGCTCCGCGCTACGCTGGCCCGACCCAACGTCTCTCTGCGGTGGACGGCTACAGAGAACATTTTCGTCGACGCTGGCACCAAAGCCATGGATGCCAAGCACTTCCGCAAGACTGTGTCTTCCGGTGAGTGGAGCATATTGGAGCTACCGCTACGACGTCAAGTACGTGAAACAGACAGTGAAGCCGAAGATCAAGAAGCTCACAGGCTCGGAAGTGCTGACGGGGACCGAAGTGAGGCCTGGAGATCCGCTTCTGCCTTTTCTACAAGGGCTAGCTACGCAAAGAGGGTGGCACAAGCGGAACCGGTTGGCCATTCAGGTGGCTCACGGAGCTCGCAGCTTTCGTCGACCACACCCTCGCTTCTCCGCCTCTGAGTTTCCTTACCGGGCGACTTTTGCCTTGTACCACGATGCCGCAGGACGCGGTATCTGGAGAGTTTTGGAGGCCAATGTGGCCTACGGCCGCTACTTGGCGCCTTTAGAGCGCGAGGCGGCGGTGCTTGTCACGGTGTTCAAGGCTAACAAAGAAATAGGGATCCCTGAGAAACACTCTGCTGTCACCGAAGAGCCTTGACCGTGCAAGCACCTGTCTCTTTTGACCTGCGGCCATCTAGGCCTTGATCCAGTTGCGCTACTGGCAGGAAAACCGAGCGTCCAGAGTAGCCTCTTACTTATTTTCCGGGTTTATACATGCCTGCCAAAGATATACATATACAGATACATACTCCGGGGATACATCCCGTACAACCCGCCAGCCCTGCATCCCTTGGGGGTTTAGGACCCTTCCGAATAAGTCCAGACCTGCCCGAATAGGAGGCGGAAGTGGCCCCTGTCTCTCTCTCTCGCCCTCTCTCGATACTTTGCCCTCAGATCTTCTTGCTGCAGCTGCTTGTGAAGATGCTGGCGGGATCCTCAGAGTCGGCTTAAAGCCATTGATTCCCTCCTTGCTTTTGTTGGGGGTTGGGGGAGACCTGCCCACTTCCCCCCAAACGGCCCAAACAGGCACGCGGCTGCAAAGTACAACAGTCATGCCCAAGCTGCGGAAGGGGTGTTTGCATGCCGGACGCTTTTTCAGAAGGCGATTGAGTGGCGTGAGGACTGGGTACCGCCAAGCTGATACAAAGCCGGCACTCTATCCTCCTGATACGGTTGGTAATTACTCGGACCATCTGGATATGGCTGCGCAGTAGCAGAACACTTCCAACCTTTTGTTAGCGCCGTTGAGCCGTGTAGTTCGAACGTTTTCAAGCCCCAAGTTGAGAAGGGAATCAGCACGAAAAGCCTTGGTCGTGGGAGATTCAATCTGCACGAAAACAAGTAAGTGGTTCGGCAAAGGCTGGTATGGCCAGTTCATTTTATGTTAAGTCGTCCAGCGAGGTGGGCAGTTCAACTTGCATTATGTGTGTTGCAATACATGTATGCTGAGATCTTTTTCCCGCATCCTACACAGGTCACACAATAAGCCAGGCAGTCGAGTAATGATGTTTCGGTCGTGTAGTGCTTTGCTGCGGACGAGTCCAAGCGAGCCCCACTGGAGATTTACATAAGCCAGCAGAGCTAGCGGCTACATTGCCACTAGCGTGCAGCACTTGGACTATCCTCAACCATGCTCTGGGATAATCCGGTGAAATGCTGTGGGTTTGTCTCAACAGGTTGGTGTTGCGGTGGGCGAGCCACGTGTCTGAAACTAGGCCAAGCCAAACCCCTGCTGCAGCTTATGGACGAGAGGCTTGCGATCAGGCAAGGCCACCTAAGGCTTCGGGTTTATCGTTTGGGCATGGCTTGGTCACTTGAGCTCTTGAGCATGTCTAGTCGACAGCGAGTTGTCACATGTCCATACTGACAAGTGTGGACGTTCAGCAGTTTAGCACCCTGTGGCTAGGAGTGATGTGTGCTTTTGCTCGGTTGGTCTGTTTGGGGCTGGTTTGCACACTTCGCTCTGGCTCAAGCTGCACGCTTTGCACTTCCTGCAGGCCGCAAGAAACCCATAGTTTGCGGAACCTGGGAACCGGGTATTGGATCGTGAAGCCGTACCGGCAAGACTCAGCTTTTGTCCTGTTGGCCTGAGCCCAGCCATCCACGTACCTAAGCCACCGGATGTCACCGGACAGCCTTTGCGATTGGCATGGAGATGGGTTCCGAAGCAGATTCCTGGTAGAAACCAATCACAAGCGGCATAATCGCACCGCGCGCCAATCTAGAGATGTTCGAGATTGGCACGCCGGCAAGACAGGTGAAGAATCGTGGATGGGGGTCTAGGAGACTGGTCCAAATCATCTCTGCGATGATGCGGGTTCACGCACTTCGGATCCTTTTAGCTGCTGCGCCACTGGCTGCTGGAAATCCACTGGACCCATCAGATTTGATGACGGCGATGCTTTGCTCTGCAACGATGGGCTTGGGGTTGCAGCAATAGGTTCTGAAGGCTGTCGACGGAGATGGCCCAGGCCGTAACAGTTTGGATTCTGCACCGGACAACCCTGAAACTGCCAATCCAAACGTCCAGAATGGAGTCAAACAGCTGTCCAGTAGACACGCAAGCGCTGTTGCGAATCAGCTTCCTAAACCCGAGGAGTTCAGGGTGTAGATGTGTGCACAAGATGGAATAAGGCTTGTTTTCAGTTCTGGACTTGCTCAGTGCGCCCAGACGCTTCTCAGTCCTTGAATGTAGGGCTCAGGTTTGAACGCGGAATACCAAGCCTCAAAGACTCAGGGACATTATTCGAAGTCTGTTGCAGCAAATCCCGGTGTATCGCAGCTTTATTTCGTCGATTGTCGCTACGTTGCTGCTACATCATAATGTACGCTCCAAGGGTCTAACGGTCTGCAGGCATCCGAAAACCTAGCTTGCTGGCGTTTGCTTGACAAGCATGGATCATGAAACGAAGCTCGCGGTCAAGCTTTGAACCCACGGCCCCCATGCGCCCGGAGCTTTTCCTTTGGCCTCGAAACAATTGGTGCTGCATCCAGGAAGGTTTGGTTGGACAAGCACATCTACAACGGTACCCTGGGATCGTCGAAGTCTCCGCATGGCTATCGCATATTTCGGATGCAGGTGGGGAGCCCGTGCTGGGGTTGTCCGCAAAAGGTGAAACTGATGCTTACCCTGATTGGTGGACAAGATTTGTGTTGTGCATGCATTCAGTGTAGATGCAAACATGCCTTTTTGCATGCCGTGTGCGTTTGTTCATTATGTAGTCAAACGGGTCGTCTGCATCGCTGTCGGGATAATGTGAGTAGACTCTGTCGATGCCCGTGCGTTCGTCCATGTGGGCTGGGCTCCACCGATGGTTTTGTCCTGAGACTTCTTGGCTTCTGCAAGCCTGAGCTGCTGCAGAAGTTGCATGCTATGCCACTATGCCGTCTCGGCTCTGGCCCCGAAGTTTCACTGCAGCATGCACGGCCAGGAATTTGTTCCGAATGTTCTAAGCGCAGGCAGCGTAACGCTAGCAAGTGGTTCAACGACATCGCCGATCGTGAGCCTGAGTTCCCGTGAGGGTTACAGACACTTCTTGGACCGACCAGTACCAGTAGTGACTAGCTGCGGCCATCTCCTTCCACGATCGCCAGCCGGGAGACGAAGCAAGGGCTTCATACTTCATATCGAAGCACACGCTGCAGTGTTTAGGGCTCAGTTTCATGTTTTGAGCATCAGGGTTTTGGTTCAGTGGAATCCGCATGGGCATCGGATGGCTGGATGTTGAATGGTGTCACGGTATGTCATCGGTGAAGCCGCCCGAATCTTCCTGCCATTGTGACGAGTGGTGAGTGCTGACAATCGAATCCAGGTCCAAGGCCAGAAACCCTAAGAAACGAAGCCAGTTCAATCCACCCCAAACGCAAGTTCTTAGGAGCTGTTCGAGGGATTGTAGTTGGAAAAATCAATCTGCGGAAGCGGTTCATGGGATTTTGAAGGCTGGCGAACGTTGTGCCGGTTTACTTGAATTTAATGGTTCGGAGGAAGGGAGGGAGGGTGGGAGGGAGGGAGGAAGGGAGGGAAGGAGGTGAAAATGAGTTTGCAGGCAGCAGACACGCCGGGTTGGTGGGAGTCCTCCCAGCGGTTCGACAGAAGGGAAGGACGGGGCCTGGGACTGAGAAGTTCTATGTGAAACTTGATGCCCCAGTGCCTGAAGAACCCTGTGCCCAAGGGTGTTCAAGCTTCCCGTTCAGTGCCGAATCTGTCGGGTACTTTGGCTCAAGTCCGAACGAGGTTCAAGGCATCAGGTTCCTTGCTGGGCACTTTGTTTTGCTGCCCGAGCTCAAGGAATACAGCGCTCCTATCACAAAACGCACACAGCATCTAACCAACATTCACATGCAACAAGGGATTTCGGCTCAGGGCTCCTTTTTGCGGCCACAACTAACTATGGGCTTGTAGCCGATCGTAAGTTGCACAGCCATCTGCAACTGCGGAAACACGCATTATCTTTCATGTAGTCTGCCAGAGACATTTTCCAGACCCATGGCAAGAGCATGAGAGATGTCTGGACTGCTGTTCGCGTTTGGAGAGACTCTGGTGAAGAGGTGGCTGCCATCCCCCTCGAAGAGGCTTCTGATGTGAAGTCTCTGAAGCAGCGCCTACTAAAGCAGTGTCACATGCCACGTTTCCGACAAAGACTGTTCCACAAAGGTTCTTTCATGAAGGATGCCATGAGGCTGACGTCGCCAATCGACGTGAAACTGACTTTGGTGCCATTTATCTCCGCCTCAAAGCAGCAGGTCCGCGACCTCGCAGAGGCTTCGCAGAAGGGTTGGATTTCCAAAGTTGAAGACATACTAAAACGCCCGCAGGACCCAGATGGGCTGGCGGCACCTGATGGGTACAGAGCTCTCCACTATGCATCTGCAAACGGTCACACTGAAGTCGTTCGCCTACTCTTGGAGGCAGGTGCCAAAATAAACAAGCGCACAGACGACCGGGTGACGGCATTGTGTTGCGCTGCCAATGGCGGTCATGCTGAGACTGCACGCTTATTGCTGGAGGAAGGTGCTGATGTGAATGAGGTGGATGAGAGCGACTCCAATGCCCTCAGTTGTGCATACTTTAACGGACACCTTAACGCTGTTTGGTTGCTGCTGGAAGCTGGTGCCGACATGAGACGGGACGTTGTGAAATGTATTGCAATTGAAGCTGTGTTCATCACCCCCTTGCTTTGCGTCATGGCTGTCCTCTACATCGTCTCGTTGTTTTACAGCATGTATATTCCTCTTTTTTGGTTGGATGATCGGTACGCAGTTTTGGGGTGTTTTCTGTCTCCGATTTTTCTACTGATCCTGACATGGCTGTACTTGCGGACCAGGCCAATCATCTTTTGGAAGCCGATCCTTTGGGTGTATATACCGGCTGCCCAATTTTGGAGGCGTATAGTTTCACCTGACGCAGACAAGCTCGACTGAGGAAAACGGGCGTCAGCGCTGATCTTCATTAGAAGCCTCCCAGCATAAACGGCAACCTTGTTTGTTGACACATGCCTGCGGAACAGATGCCGTGCAAGGTGGAGAGAAAGAAGATCTGAGCGTCTGAGCATGCACGTGGCCTCCGAATCGTGGGTCCGCGACCTCTGGATCCGATAGTCACCGCAAACCCAGCTGCAGACCCACGGTCAAAAACGACTCAAAGCTGCGTAGTTCCAGATGTGATTCGACTAAGACGTCGGGGACTCCCGACGCATTACGACTTCTTGCGCAGGGCTTGGCTGACAGCATTTCCATCCGTAGGAAGCTGGTGCTTCCCGCCGAGTCTGTCTCTAGCCGAGTCGGAAAGCAGCGGCGAGGAAGTCCATCGCAGAAGCAAAAGGGGTGCGGATGATCTGCAGGGTGCGCCGGGTCCCAGGGGAGTGGTTCTGTAGCCAAATCCGCATGCCGGAACTTCGCCCAATCCGAGTTTGCCTGAAGCTTCCCGCATGTCTTTGGGACCCTTGGACTTGGTGCCAGGAAGCGAAAGCCCGGGAGCAGGGTCTTACTTGGCCATTGCGACTCTGCTGCAGAGCTCGTTCCGCGGGCACGGTTTAAGTGTCAGGTTCATGAAAATTTGGATAGCCTGTCTCTGGGGCTTGTAATCGACTACTTGGAACCCATCTTCAAACCCCACGGTCTTCGAGTCCAATGTGTCGCTTCTTTGAGCAGGATTCCCCATGGGGAATGTTGTGCAAGCACAGTTTTGAGAGACAGGATCTTCCGATGACTTCAGTAGCCGCCCTTGCCATCGTGCACTTCTCGTGATCGATAGTAGCACTTGAAGGTCAAAGCGCCTCGCCTGAACAGTCCGAGCATCTTATGTTTGCCGCTATGTTGGAATCGGGGCCTTGTGCAGTTCGTGTAGTGCAATGAAATAGGGTCACGCGTAATGTTTGTTGATTTGGTGATTTGCATTTACTCATGTCATTCGTCATGGAAGAGTGTTCGGGTGTGTTTGGGCTAAGGGTGATGCTTCAGGCTCGAGGTGGCAAGGACGCTGTATGAGGTGGTGTAGCTCAGGCTTGAGGAGTCTGACCGCGCTGACCTCGACCAGTTAGACCTGAAGGTACAGAGTTTTCCAACACGGCTTACTAACTACGGACAGGGCCTCAGGCACGAGAAACACTCATCGCGAATTCATGAAAGGCTACACTGTGAGAGCATGAACAACGTCAGTCTTGTCAGCGACGCGCAGGGACTGGCCTACACTGTGCTTCCTGGGCCTGGGGCCAGCTTCCATCGACCTCTTCGTCTCCATGGTGGATCCCTAAAAAAGATTGGCAGGTGAAGGGATGGTCTTTAAGGTGCCGAACAGCGGGCGTCTAGGGCATCCGAATGCATCCAAGTGACTTGCGTCCGACAGAGGGGATTGCGAAGTGTCAGGGGCTCCGTTGCTTGCTTTTTGGCGGCTCTAGGTTTCAGATGGTTTCAGTCTTACACATCTCTTGGAGCGCTCAGAGCCGATCCGCGAGCTTAGAACGAAGCCTCTTTCGCTTGTGAATTTCAGGCGAAGGTCTTTCCGGAGCTGCGGTTGGTGGTCCTGGAACCCAAGGAGCCCCTCTACCTGGATCTGGCTGCCAGGGAGCTGGGTTTGCAGGCAGATTGTGGCTACTGCTAATAGTTTCACGGACAGATCGGCGGAGCAGTCAGTCTGCACTTGCCGCTTGTCTTTGCATTGCCCAGCACTTGCTGTCGCTTGCCGCTGACGTGAGTTGGCCAAGCCTCCCAACCTCTCCAACGCCTGCATCGGAGAGCAGTCCACTTGGTCAAGGTAGAATTTGTCGTGTAGCACACGTGTGTGCGCAGTAACACTCGGTACCGGCGAACGCCGGCCGATAGCACTCTGGCCCAAACCGCCGTTAAGCTTTTCTGTATAGTCTCCTCGGCGCTATGTCTAGAGCTCACGCCGCCACCGCCCTGTGCCAGTGAAGGCACCGCCGACGCCCAGAAAGGCGCGGCCGCAGCTGCCTGCGACGCGCCGTGCTCAGGGCGGGCCCAGGTGGCCACGGCGGCGGAGGTCAAGGCGGCGCCGATCGAGCCCCTTGGGCGGGACAGGTGGTGTGGACTCCGCCGACATCCCTGGCAGAGTCGGTCCTTCCAGGACCTTTTCGCCGAGCTGGGCTTCCTGAGCAAGGCGTCCAAGGCACAGCCGCCGGCGAAGGAGCACGTCGTGCAGGGAGTCGATTTCTGCGTCGACGAGGCAGGGGTCACGCTTACCCCCGCGCCGGGCCGGATCAGGAAGATCTTGCAGCAGCTTTGCCGCGCCATCGGCGAGGACAGCCTTAGCCCCGGGCGAGGCAGCCAAACTGGCGGGACGAGTGGCCTTCTTGACGTTCGGCGCGGTGGCCAAGGCGGCGACCAAAGCCATCTATGCCAGAGCAGCAGACTCGGCGGCACGATCCCGATCAGCTATCGCCGGGACTCACGGCGGCACTGCACCGACCCACATCCTCTCGACGATCAAGCCGAGATTCATCCCCTTCGACGCCGACCAGATGGACCTGGCGATCCTCTACGCCGACGCCTTCTTCACAGACGGCGAGAAACGGCACAAAGCTGGCCACATTCCTGACGGGATGAACCCCACGCCGATTCAGAGGACATCCAACGGCTGGGGATACGTCCTACGCATCGGCGGCCAAGTGTTCTATGACCACGGCGTGGTGCCGGAGTGGTTCGTGAAGATTTTCTCGGCGAGGAAGGCATACATCTACATGCTCGAGGTCTTCGCCCAGCTCGCCGCCTTTGTGACCTTGGCCGAGTACCTGCCTCCGTCGATCATCGCTTTTCTCGACAACCTGGCGGGCCAGGCGGCATTGTCCAAGGGCTATGGGAAGGACCCGGCGGTGAACGGCATGATCGGCGTTCTGGTCTCTCGCCGCTCGCAAGGTTTGGTTCGTCGAATTCGAACGAGTGCCATCCAAGGCCAACATCCGTCTGCAGAGACGACTTCTCGAGAGCCCGCCAGGACCAGGGTCCACGACGAGATCCTCAGAATCTTCGCCGGGGCTGCCAAGGACATCGAGTTTGTTACGGCAGCGGCGGCCGACGAGCTGCTCCTGACGGCGCAGGGCTTTCACTACTGAGCCGGCGCGTTGTGGTGAGGCGGTGCGCACGGCGGGTGCAGAATGCGCTTCGGCACCGACTCGCCATTCAAGCCTGTTTCGTCGACGAACGGCATGCTACAGCGCTTATCACACAAGACAAAAAGAGTACGTCGTGTGTAGCTTCAATTTTGGTTCAACGTCAGAGTGCCCCGAGTGTTGTGTAGCACACATGTGTGCGCAGCAACACTCGCTAACGGCGAACGCCGATAGCACTCTGGCCCAAACCGCCGTTAAGCTTTTCTCCCACCCACTCCACCCTTGAGGTGCCTTTTCGGCGGACGGCGAACGGCAGCGGGCCGGGTGCAGAATGCGCCCTGCGGCACCGACTCGCCGTTCAAGCCTGTTTCGTCGCCGAACGGCGTGCTACAGGGCTTATACCACACGACAAGAAGAGTGCGTCGTGTGTAGCTTCAGTTTTGGTTCAACGTCGGTCGGTCAGAGTGCCCCGAGTGTTCTTGTCTGCATGTTGCGTTGCGGGGCTACCGCATGACAGGAAGGCAGCTGAGTACGCAGGTGACTGTTGAGTACTGGGGCCAATGGTCTTGTGTCGTCAATTCGCAGTTGTCGTTGATAGCGTGAGTCCCGCAATGACATTGTCACGATTTACGAAATCGCTTGACCGGAACCTGCGGCAATAACGGACAAAGGATCCTTTGCCTGTGCTGTACTTCAATAAGAGGCTGTGCGTGAGAATTTGGTGGCAGGCCAGCGAGATGGACGTGTCGCGGCTCGAGGACTTCATGGAGAGCCGTGGGGATGACCGCCGAAAGTGCGATGCTCTGCACTGGTCGTTGGACACGCCGCACTTCTCTTTCTACAGGTGTGCGCCCGAGAGTCATGGCGACGCCATGATTAACCAAGGTCATGCAGGAATCGTACATCGTGGCCGGAGCGAAAAGGTAGTTCCAGAGGGGTAGGACGAGTGAGTGGCAGCTTCCGAAGAAGAAACAGCAGTAGTACGTAGCAGCTGCGATATTCATGCATAGTAGAATCGTCCGCGAGTAGCAGTAGCAGTAGTCGCAGTAGTAGTAGCAGCAGCAGTAGTTGTTGTTGTTGTCGTGGTGGTGGTGGTGGTAGTGGTGCTCGCAGTGCTCCCTGGCGGCTACTCTAACAGCAACGACAACAAACGGCGACCACTACTACCATCATTACCACTACTACCACTACTACTACCACAACAACAACAACAACAATTACAACTACTACTAATGCTGCTGCTGCTGCTGCTGCTGCTGCTGCTGCTGCTGCTGCTGCTCGAATCTTACTAGTCCTGGGGAACCCCTACACCTACCCCTACTCCTCCTCGCCATTCCCATCGCCATTGTAGGTGCTCACGTTATTTGCTTGGCACTGCTTGGGCCACGCTGTTGTTTCTGGCCCACTCAGGCAGCCGCTCCCCGGATGTCCGCGGTAGCGGCTCGCAGCGCCACTCGACAGTCTTTGCAAGGGGTTCGGTGCTTTCGAAACGAGGCAGGCCCTGAGGCAAGAACGACCCGAAGATATAGTATCCTTGTGTGGTGAGGGCAGCCGCAAGCGACTCCGTGTGTGGTTAAGGGATGAGGAAGGAACGGAGCTCGGCAACTCGGACAGTGCACATGTATCGTCGACTGTTGGTGCAATCGAGGTTCGCCAACAGCTGCGATAGGGAAGCTGGACCATCATGTCAGAACTGCATGGCCTGTATGGTAGTACAGAGGCGGTGTGGTAACCACGATACAAATGCATCCGCCCACTTCCAAGCATCCACCGAGGTCTGAACAAGACTGGTACGCAGCCGCACCTGTCGCGTGTTGTCTCCCAGCGTGAGGTCGTGGACATTTCCATCACAGGACTCGGCACGGGAACTTTGGACTCGAGGTTGCTGTTCCTTTCTCGTTGTGGAAGTTCAGATTTAGACCCATCCCCGGGCAACAGTCCTTCTTGCAATTCACTCAACTACTGCCTTGATCCTGCAGCGAATGCCTCACCCTGAGCAGGAGTTGCGCCGGCAGGGGGTGCACCGGTGCGGTGATCACATGCCACTAGCCGGAATGATGACGGCTGGAAACCTCGGTTAGTATAAAAGCTGATATGACATTTGCAGGCGGGCATTTCCCGGCAAAAGTGACTTTTGGGCATCCCTGTTGAGCACTCTGTCACCAAGTTTGTCGTCGTGGTGTCGTGGTAGAAGTCGCTGTGGTTGTTGTGGTGCAGGTGATGACAACAGCAGCAGTGGTGATCGTGGTGGTAGTAGGAGTAGAAGTAGCAGCACGAGGAGGAGTAGTTCTAGTGGAAGGAGTAGTAACGAGCAACGAGTGTTTAAAGGGGTGGCAGGTGCTAGCAGCAGCAGCCGCAGCAGCCGCAGCAGCAGCAGGAGCAGCAGCAGCAGGAGCAGCAGAGGGCCAGGAGCAGGAGTAGTATAGTGGTGGTCCTCGTCGTCTGTCGCAGTAGTAGTAAGTAGTAGTAGCAGTA
>CAJNDV010019913.1:0-17898 GCA_905221635.1 Symbiodinium sp. CCMP2456 | reverse complement strand
TACGTTTTAAGTACTACTACTACAACTACTAGTACTAATACTACTACTAGCCCTACTACTACTACTACTACTACTACTAGTATTACCACTACCACTACTACTACTACTACTGCTACTACTACTACTACACTACTACTACTACTACTACTACTACTACTACTATCACTACTACTACTACTACTACTACTACTACTACTACTACTACTTACTACTACTTATTACTATTTATTACTACTTACTACTACTTACTACTACTACTACCACTACTACTACTACTACTACTACTACTACTACCACTACTACTACTACTACTACTACTACTACTACTACTACACCCCACCCACGAAATCTGCTGCTGCTGCTGCAGCTGTGCTGCAGCTTTGTTGTTGCTACTGCTGCTGCAGTGCTGGCATGACGGCTGCTTGTGTTGGGACAAAAAACGACCACAACGGCAAGCAATTGCAATACAACAGCCGGAACACCGGCAGCTGACGCATGCACTGCAGCATAGCAGCAGCTTCAGGCATCGTAGAGAAGAAATTGAGGCTCTGCAGGAGCTGGAAGGTCATTCGCCACAGGTTCATTTTGACAATTTCGGGCTTGCCGAATGCTTAGGGTTTGGTGATGCGACAAATTCCCCAAGTGCCTGTTGGACCCTGAAGGTACCGCGAGGTCTTCTATTCTCGGCCGTACATTTTGGCGCTGTACAACCTGCAGGGTTGCAACAGCCCTTGGAAGCTGGACGGGGCGTCTTGCAATAATGGAAAGAGAGCCGATAGCAAAATTGTTCTTCTGTGTCTCAGTGACATAGATTCCTTGATGTCTACACTGGCTGTCGCATTGGCCCGTCTGACACGGGAAGCCCATTGAGCCTTGAAGCATAAACTGGACATAGGTACGATGCAGGCCTTGCTTGCAGTTAAGGGGGATGAGAAATAATCGCGACTTGATGTGGGTGCAGCGTAGCGGTGTAGCATTTGTGAGGACAGGGTCCCGGCAGTTGTGTGGATCGTTCGCATCCTAAGGTCCCCACCGACAGGTACTACTGTGAGTACCAGTATCAGACCTTCAGGGCAACGATCTGTGGGAAGGTAGACGTGGATCAATTTGCCGAGATAAGTGGCCAGGAGGTGTATTTCCCCACGGTGGCCTCCGGCTGCGGACAAAACCTTTGTTTCTGCCATGCTCATTCAGATGCCTTCTACGACTTCAACCTTGAGCTCTTGTGCAAGGAGGGAGAGCCGGTGCACTTCGCGAGTCAGTGGAGTCAAGATTTTTTCTTGGTGCACAATGTGCTTCTCAGTCTGCGCTTGAGGGAATGCTGAGTTGTTCCAAGGGGAACAAAAGTTCCACAACTCTTGGCATATGCGTGCTGGAAGCGCAGCTGAGGTTTGGGGAGGAGACGCGGGGCCGGGGTGTGTACGTGGATGTTGGCTCATCCCACCCGTTCCATCTGTCAAACACGGCTTTCGTGGACAGCTGCATGGGTTGGCAGGGTTTGTGCTTGGAGCCGAACCCGCGCTTGAAGCATATGCTTCTGGGCAGCCTTTGGCCAGAGATCTCGTGAAATTTGGAGCGACCTCGCGAGGTTCATCATCAGTGGCAGGAGTAGTGCTGGCGGTGGTAGCAGCAATAGCAGTAGCAGTGGTGGAAGTAGCGGCAATATTGGTGGTAGTGGTGGTAGTGGTGGTAGTAGTAGTAGTAGTAGTAGTAGTAGTAGTAGTAGGTCGTAGCAGTAGTAGTAGTCGTCGTCCTCGTCCTCGTCCTCGTCCTCGTCCTCGTCTTCGTCCTCGTCCTCGTCGTCGTACCTCTTCGTCGCGGGATGATCGAAGCCGAGGATCCAAGGCCTCCGTGGCTGCCAAGTTGTGGATGCCTGCGCCTGGGCCAACGAGACCACAATGAAGTTCGCGAGCCCGGCTTAAATAATGGTCCAGCTTCAGCTTTGTGGGTTTCCTTTCTTGTTCTTTCGAAGCCTTGGCCTAGACTCTCGAAGCTTTCGCTTTGAGGAACGGCCTGGAGCTGGCTGCGCGGACGGACAAAGTCGAGCTGAAGCCGAGCCTGCCCGGCGAGATCTCTGAGGATCCCTCTTCGAATCAGCAGGGTCGTGAAAGACAGCGCCTTATGCCCGGACCTGAAACACTTGGGACTTGGCTAAGTTGTTCAGCATGATTCCCGACCCCCCAACCCCAACATCCTAAACCTTCACCATCAACATGGATATGTTGAAGTTGAGGATGGGAAAGGCCCTGGAAAACAAGGTCTGAGAGGAGTCAGCAATAGCAGCATCATCGTAAGCAACATCTTCCTTTGTTGAGAAGCACTAACACTACAGTCGGTCGCCATCATCATTATCACCACCATGTTGTGCCACACAGTTTTCCATGATTGAGGGTTGCATGGCTGGGGTCGCATCCATGCCTTTTCGCATGAGTTGCAGGCGGGGGTGTTGCAGCTTCGCATGCCATCAGGGGAAGGATGCACCTGAGGCACCCTATAATTTGAGATTGAACGGCGGTGAACTCTGCCCTGTGATGCTCCTGGCCGTGCTGAGCCCCATTCACAGTTAAGGTTTTTTGCAAGCTGGAAGCCCGTTCGAACCTTTTACGCAGGATTTGTGGGTCTCGGAAACGTTCTTCGAGGCTCGCTGTGCGCCACTCCACCAGCTGCTTCTGGAAGGCATGGCAAAGCTGCTGAAGCCAGGAGATCTCCAGGAGTGGGGGGTGGGGGTGGGAGATGCTGATTTTGGATTGCGCACCTCCGGGCACCTCCTACTCCCCAGAACTCTTCGCAAGGACGTCCTTCGCGAGAAAGAGAGGCCACGCATCGACCTCATCTCTGTAGATGCCGAAGGTGCCGAGATGGAGATCTTCCGGGACTTCCCGTTTCAGTCTTGGGACATCCGCTGCATCATCGTGGAGACAAGTCGGAGGACCTCCATGGCCTTGGACAGCTTATTCCTGCCACAGGGTTTTGTGAAGGTGGCTGTTCTGGGCAAGGATGCCATCTACTTGAGCACGAGCCAGCTGAAGACGTACCCCATCAGTGGGCAGCTGCATCTGCCGACAGCCATCTACTGGAATGAGCCCGGCTCGGACTCGGAGTTTACCGACTCTTGGATTGAAAAAGCGGCTTTCGGAGCTGCCGCAGCCTCCGACTCGACGGAACTGCGGCATTTTGGTTGCCCCGTAAAGAGGAGTGAAGGTCTTTGCAGAACCTCCGGAAACTACCGAGCTATCGAGGATTACGTGCGTTTCCAGCGATTCTTCGGTCTGGACGGCGACCTGGACGAGGACGTCGGCGACCAGAGGTTCCTTGATACGGGCTTTGAAGTCGTCTGTGGTTCGATGGGTCAACTCAAAGTTCAGCCGAGTTCAGCGTCCGTAGGGACCCCGACCCTGCACCTCGTCCCAAGCCCCCCGTCAGAAACCTCCACTCACCGCGGCATCCGGCGAGGCTTCTCAACGAGTCCGAGCTGGAGCGCCAGGCGCTGCGCCAAGAGCAGAAGAACCAGCGCTCCCAGCAGGTTGGACGCGACTTAAGGGACGAGACGAGGGGAGGGGAGGGAAGAAGACGCAAGAGATCCCTAGGCTGCTGTGTGCACGCGCAAGTAGCAGTCGGCGCGAGATGTACGCAGCAGTGAGCTTCGCCCGAGCTTTGTCCGGGTTTAAGTCAACTTCTGATTAACGCCTTCAAACCCGCTTGGAGGAGGCCCTGGAGGTTGCGCAAGGAGCCTTCATCCGCAACTGTCCTGAGTTGGGAGCGGCTAGCGATGGCTAGCGCTAGAAGGGTTGATGACCAGATCCTACACTAATGGTTTTTGACCAACTGTCCATGGCTGTTGCCCTTTGCGTCAGCTGAGGCTCTATCCTTTCCGAGGAGCAGAAACAACTCGTCCAGCAAGAGGGCATCAAGGAGATTTTCCACGACCCTTTCGTGCGCAAAGCGCTGATACGCCTGCACCAAGATCCGGAGGTGTTTTGGGATGAGCTCCATGCGAGCCCCCGACTTAAGGCACACGTCAAGCAGCTCTGTGACCTCGACTTGGTGGAGCATGAGGAGCTGTGCCTTGCTCTGACCTAACCAGAGCAGAAAAAACGGACCCTACAAACTCTCACCAGTGCTTGTATTTTCTATGTAAGTAGCCTTATACAGCCTTATCAGTTATAGGCCTTCGTCTCCAAAATTTCAGTTTGGGGCTGAGTGGACATGCCATCTGAATGGGTGCAACTTCCACAAATCCGCTTATTGCTCCTAACCGACGTTTTGCGAGGAACGCGAGAGGGAGGAGAGGTGGGGAGGCAGGGAGCGGGAGGAAGGGAGGGAGCGAAGGATGGCGAGGGAGGAGGGAGGAGGGAGGAGGGAGGGAGGGGCAGAATCAGCGGCCATTGGCCACCCGCGGACAGCAAGAACATTCTGAGACAACACAGCATGCCGTAAGTTAAGGCCCTCCTTTCCAGATACCTAACCTGCCGACTTGATCCGCAGAGGAGTCATTCAAGCTAACCATGAAACTTGCAAGCGAGCAGTCTTTTTCTTTCCAGGCACTCAAGGTCATGCTTTGCTCAAGCATCGCACAAAGTTAGCAGTGTAGACGCTGCCTGGTTCCGGAGGTCAGGTCGCAGCCTCTACGCTGCGACAAGGAGCCAGACTTCACTACAAGGTGAGGTGCAAGCCTCTCTCGATGGACCATCGTGCACAGCATTCTAGAAGTTATTGGTTCGTCAGTGGGCGAACAGCTTCAACATGCCAGTTTGCAAATGCCGAGAGTTGCCCTTGCGCTTCCGAGCGCCTTTGTGCGGCCATACCTCCCATCGGCATGTTGTCTTTTGGCTCTCAGCTGCACACTGTCGTCTCACCCCGGAAGCCTCGGGAACAGAAAGAATGGATGGTGCTGCAGGTTTCATGTGTGCTTGGAATTTTTCCGATTTCGGATAGCCCGCGAAATCCTAGCGTACCGAGAACTCCGGTGTCTGGTTCCAAGCCTTTCGGACAGCGGGACGTCCGTGGATCCAAGCCCAAAGCCTGCCGCTCACTCCTACCCCGCACCGGCAGCCCACTCGGACAAGCACTCAACCCGGAATGCCGAGTAGCCTTCCCTAAGTCGTCGGCCCGACGTGTACTCGGCCATCGCCAATGTCTACTCAGCCATGCGCCCGAAGCGACTGAGCGCCCCAGAGCTGTGCCTTGGGCATCCTTGGGCATGCCATGCGACCACCAACACGCCAATAGAATGACGGCGATCGAAATGCCGTTTTTTCATGGCCAGCCGTATGCGTTACTTGAAGATTCCACGTCGATCTACAATAGTGGACATACATTGGAACATATTGGAACCATTCCAACCATGTGACATTTGCAACCTCAAGCCGAGAAGCCCTTCGTAACCGTAGTAGTGGTATCGGGCATTGCGTGTTTGCAATTGCGTTGTCATGTTGCGAAGGCAAGAGCCACCGTTTCGATTTTGTGTTTGTTTCAACCTTGCCGGGCGTAACGCCCTCGCCGTAGCCTTGCTGTTGGGAGGGGCGACAAGGCAGCCACAAGCTGGGTGGAGCAATGAAATGAACTCATAAACATAATATGGGGCCTGAACCTGAATCATTACCAATACTTGTACTGTTCCATAGGGCATCTCAATGCAGTAGCAACACAATTGTACTACTCGGAGGGATCCGGGGGGCTGTGTTTAGTCGGCCAGGTACTCGTATCATGGAACTGTAGAGAGACACCCCAAGCCCGGGTTTTCATATGGAATCCGTATACATGGGAAACATAGGTGGTGGGTCAAAGAGACCCGGAATGTTGTCAGTGGGCCACGTTTTGTCAAACGGTAAAGTCAGGCTGGCTTTGGCATCATGCAGCTTTCTTTAGGCTTTTGGCAGGAAATTGTCGGTTTCGCAGTGGAAGATTGATTCCATCGTGAACCCTTTGTTCAGAGCTGTGTTTTGAGTCGAAGCCTCGGGCTGTGCAGCTGTGTTGGCAGTGCTTTGCTGTATTGCCTCGTCTCCACTTGTCTAGAGACCCCCGAGCCCAGGGGGACACAAAGCCTCAACCTCGATGACAAGGCCGGAGCGGGAATGAAGGCAAACCGCTACTGCGATCGCCGCGTCACCAGCATCACAATAATCATGACTATCACGTCGTAGACGACACCATGCCATCAGTCCCCCCCCCACCCCCGGTCCGAAATGTGTCTAAACGCAGTAGGAGTAGGAATGAGTATTACTATTTCTTATTGTTTTTGTTGTTATTGTTGTTCTTACTATATATTATGACTAGTAGTAGTAGCAGTAGCAGTAGCAGTAGCAGTAGCAGTAGCAGTAGCAGTAGCAAGGAGGTCATAGTATGGATATCATCGGTGCGAGTGGCCCGACTTCTGACTTACATGCACTAGTAGGGGTGCCAGTAGAATGGCGGCAGTATTGTATCAATGGCAACAACAGCGACAGCAGCAGCGAGCAGCAGAAGATGTTTTAAGAGATAAAAGAGCAGAACTGCTTTGCCTGTGGGTCCATCACCTATCCCATCCACTGAAAATCCCTTCTGTCCAGGCACTGCATTTTGCATGTCAGCTGCTTGTCTCGAAATTGCTCAACTTTCGTTTTCTGTCTTTCGCCTGCTTCGAGAGCCACGGCTGCCGGAGGTTGCACACTGCCTCCACTTTGCTTTGCTATTAGGCATAACCTCCGATAGGTGGTCTCTAAGGCTGCGCTCAGGATATGTTTGGCAGGTTCATCTTGCGTTCAGGCTTGCACTGTTCCGCGGTTCTGGGCTGTGGAGTGATGCAGGCGAACGATAACTTAACAGCCGTGGAACTGGGGCATTTGCACACTGTGTCATTGTTGTGCATCGGTCAGAAGGGGAGTCTACAGAGAGACAGAGCGAGTGGGAGAGGAAGACATAGATGGACAGATGGATAGCCAGCTACAGAAGCTAGCCAGTTGGTTCGAGGTCCAACATCGAGGCTGACCGGAGCCCCAAAACGGGGGCGGACAAGACGAGCGGGGTTCAGGGGGCCTAGCAAGCAAGCAGGCATGCGAGTGTACGAGCAACCTAGCATGCCAGCAAGCGGTGCATGAGGGAGGCAGCAAAAGTGCCTGGTCCATAGTGTTAGCTGCTGTGTAGCATGGTTCCAAGTGGTACTTTGAAAGCAACTGTTTGTTCAGTGATTGTCAGAGCGATAGGAGAAGGATAGTGTTCTGTTGGCTGGCAGTTTGTTCTTTGCCACCTGAGCTGCAAAAGTTGGGACGCACTTGCGCAGAGAGAGGGACTATCTGGGACTTCTAAGACACCTCAAACCGAGAGCGAGACCGAGAGAGATAGATACGAGGGTGGATAGATAGATACATAGATAGACAGAGAGATGGGGAGAAAGGAAGCGACAGCTTGAACGTCTATCTCTGCCTGCTTGTCTGCATGTCAGTTTTAAGCATTGCACAGGACTCAACCACTGTAGCACTGAGGGCGTCGTCGGACATCGATGGCAGCCCAATGCCGGCAGCCTTTCACCATACGCATCCCAACCGAAGCTTCAGTGGTTTCACTACACTTCTGACTTCTGTTTGAGTTTTGCTGGGAGCATTGAAGACGTGCCAACACCCCAGCTTCCCACGGACCCTATGTGTGATGCTTGCATAAGGAGTACGATGTCCCTCAACCTCGATGAAGTGCTGAGATCCGAATTCCGTGCAGCCTACGACCAGGCATCAGTGCTGGGGAATGGTTGGGATTCTGCGATTGATATGAGAATATCCTCTCCAGCCATGCCGGTGAGTGAGCGGGATGGAGGCTGCGTTTCAAGGTGTCTTGCGGAGTCACATCTCCCTGCCGGCATGGTCCGAGCTCTGCACTCTCTGGTCGGAGTCAGCAGGATGTTCTCCATGAGTCCATGAATGCCTTTGCACGTATGCAGTGATGGCGAGGAAGCAAACAAGCAGCATTCCGATCTCTCTGACGTCTTCAGCAATGCTTCTCGGCTGCGGCCTGCTGAGAACGACCCTGATAAATTGCCGTAGGACGTGGAGAGGCATTGCGGAATTAGCTTGCCTGGTAGAGTTGAGTTTCGATTGCATGTGTTCCTTGACTATCTGCCTAAGCCCTTCGGTCAGACTACACAAGGCTGCAAATTCAGTGGCCTATCACCCCAAGCCCAGGAATCTGGCCTTGTGGAGCATTGTCGCTGGGCTGAGCAGCGTATAGATGATTTCTAGGCATGCTTGACTGTGCCGGCTTCAGTGCTTTACGCACTCGGGAGAGCGTTGGATCTCCGTCTGACGACTTACGGGAGGAATGTGAGAAGCAATTCGTGTCGTTTCCAGTCCCATCGCAACGCTGTCTCTGGGGCTCATCGGTAAAGAGCTCAGCCATGATGAAGTACCATACGCTTGGACCCGCTTGGAAACCTCCTGAAGTGAAAGACGTGCCACCAGGCTGTGCAGAAGGCCTGCTCGGGTCTCCTAAGGTTCACAAGTCATAGACAGCCAGCTCTTCATGTTCGTATTCTTGATCCTGACGGCCTCTCTGCCGGAAGTATGACAGCGAGAAGGGTTGGTAAAGAGTCCAGTTCTGGGATCGGGCGTTGATGGTACGTGGGGACACTTAGTATGAGATGGAAGAGTAGCTGCTCACCTACCCAAATGCCCTAGTACGTCTCGCAGGGACTTCTCCCCACCACAATGTCCAATCCCACTGCAGCCAGGGAAATCCCCTGAAGGATTGTTTCGACTGTCCATATAAGGCGTCGCTTGCCTGAGATTCGCTCTTCATACTGGGCCCCTGAAATCAGCAGTCTGCCGGCAATGAAGCGCCAGGTCTACGCGCTGTTTGCAACAGCCCCTCGGAAGTCCAATACTTACCGGCCTGGAAGCTATTGGGTTTACATTGGCCGGAAAGTTGCCGGCAGTGTCAGGGTCTTCAGACGAAAGCTGCGTCCTGTTCGCCTTTGTGTGCGCGAGCAGCAACCTTTTAGTCCACGTGCCTTTAAGGACACGGTTTTCCCGCTACGGTTTGAGACCGGCTCTCCCAGCAAATTCTCAACATGCAGTAGCACGCTCATTGTGCTTTCTGTGGTATGTTGTGTTGAGTGATTTAGTGCACAATGATGCTTCGGCCCACTGTCCCGGCAGTCGAAAGCAGCCCTTCCCGGCAGGACTTGGATACCCTCTTTGGTACTGTGGACTCAAGATATGTGCTGAGCATCGTCACCACGGTGGTGTTCCTCTTGTTCGGAGTTGAGCCCGGGCGACAAAAGAGTTCATCCACCAAAGCAACACCCTCGCTTGCCTGTGCACTGTGGACCCGACCATCCTAGGAGCTGCTGCTTCTGAGTGCCTGGGCTATAGTAGAGACATCCAAAGCACAAGATCAGGGGCAGGTTGGTTTTCGGGTGCTGTTTAAGCATGAAGGTTCGTCTCGAGGTGGGCCGTAGAGAATCTCCTTAATCCGCCCAAAAATGCTGTTCTTTGTTGGTTCAAGAGTCATGAGGCGGTCCAAAGCTGCCGATTCGTCTCACGGCCAAGGTTTGTTCAAGTATGACTATGCGTTCCGAGCTTTCTTCTGGCTGGACCTGGTCGCCTTGCGCCTCCTCTGGATACTCTGCGCGGGTCGTTTAGGGTTTCGCTATAGAGGCGGCTGTACGTCAGGTCAGTTCTCTAAAGAATGCCATCAGGGCTGCAATTCATCAACTGTCAAGCACGATTTCGCTGCTAAGACTTCCCTGTCTTCAAGGCTTCGGCTGGACGGCTGTTTGACCAAGCATGCAAGGCGTTTCTTGCAGATAGTTACAGTTGGTCCATGTCGCTCGTTTTGGGCTTCGGCACGGTTCTTTAGAAGATTCTCGAGTTCCTTCTACATGTATAAGGGGCATCCAAGAAATACAAAATTCATATTGTACCACCGAACCGGCGGCATACCGCTCAAGAAACTCTTCCAGCGGGCTTGCGGTCTCCTTCCCGCATCTGGCAAGCTCTGGGGTAGCAGCTGCAAGCCGTCCCCGTAGCTGCTCTACCCGGAACACACGGCTGCAAGATGAACCATAGGTGCTGGGGGATTCTCATGGGGTGAAGGTTCAGACGGGAACGGGCTCTCAGACACATGTGTTGCCTGCTGAGGGTGTCGCTGTTACCTGAAACGTGTCTCGGCCAGCAAGCTGATCGAGTGGGCGGGTGCGGAGCATTCTCGGACAGGCTTAGGCTTGCCGGCTGGATGGGAATAGTTGGGATTCGGATGACTACAGCCACGGCATTCAACACAGGTCGCCTTTTTTGAAGCCATTTAAGGTGGTTTGTGCAGCAGCTTTTTGCCAGTGATAGCCTGGTGGCTGCCCGCTCCACCCGCATGATGAAGGCCAACGGTTCGGACCATTTTGGGCACTCGATGTGGGGCTTTTGGAGAGACTACAAGGTCTTTACGAGATGCGCTGCTCCGCTGCTATGCTTTACAGAATTTGTGACGCGCTGTTGTACCAGTCTTAGATAGATTCAATGGCTGCGGCGATACAGCCGAGCTTTCCAGAAGACGGCCGAACACGACGTCTGCTGTTGAGCAAGACCAGGGTCCTCAAGTAACTGCTTGGATTGGCCAAGAACCACTCTCATCTCTAAAGGTAAGTGTTCCAACCCACAAACCACCATTCCTTACTGTCACTTGTTGAACCTTGTCCAAGCGACAGGCAATCCGCCTGGTCATTCGATCCTCCAAGGCTGAGAACGGGAGTCAAGTTACAGGGACGGTTTGCAACCCTGCGCTGCTTGAGGTTGCGAGTCGGGACCCCTGTGATCGGGTTCGGCATGGTTTGGCTGTTTCTTTGGTTATGGCACATGGGTAGTGAGGCGGACCCAGTTGAAGCAATTCTTGATCTGGTTCCTGAAGCAGGAGCAGGCAGCCGTAGCATCAGACTTCGTAAAAGCCTCACCGCGGCAGAGTCCTGCCCTCGCATCGCTCTGGCTTGCGGGAAGCTGCGGAAGCAGTCAGATTCAGTTTCTTCTGGACCCGAAGGAACACCTATGAGTCTTTGAGGTTACTGCTGCAAACGAAGTGCCTCACTTCTCAAAGCGGTAAACCCTGTGCACACAAACTCACGACGCAGGCGACGAGACTGAATCGCTTCACAAGGATGGCACCTCGTCGGCTCGGGATGTAGATTCTGAGGTACAGACCAGGTCTTGTCATGTCAATTCTACTGTTCGCTAGGCTTTCTCTTGAGGCTCGTTTGGTACCGTGCACTTTCACGACCACGACCACCTCAGCAAAAATTGAACATCTCACAATCTTTGCTTCGACTTATGTACATGCTTATGAAGCAGCCCTTAGCATCTGGAACGCTGGCATGTGTCGCAGCACCGCCAACGGCTTGTTCCTGCCGTTTGGTATTTTCATCTCTCACGACGTCTTCGTTGAGTGATAAAGTTTGCATGCTCTGTTGCCATTGCTAAAGTACTGACGCCCTCGTCGTCATCATGATCGTCGTCATCAGCTTCGTGCTTTCTTCTTATCGTATATATAGGTACGGAGGGAAGTATTGCCAGCATTGCTCTGTTGCGTATAGCGGGTTTGCATGTAAACGCGCAAGCAGCCCAGATAGCTAGCGCGAGTTTTGACACCGTTCAAGCTGCGGCGGTGTCAGCACGGAGTGACCCATTGGCTACTGCATGCAGCTCAGCTGAAGCTGTCGTCCTGCAGCCGAGGTCAGAGTGTCGGCCATGCTTCCACGGCTCTTTCAGGCCCGGCCCTTCTTTCGTCAACGCTTTCAACGCACTAGACAGGCCCATCAGGGCCTTCACAGGCAGGTTTTCCGATCTCCGCTCCAAGCGCTCACCTGCTCGTTTTCGTCTTTGGACATCTGAAACGGTTAAAACCTGCTGGCTTGCAGGATGGATGCTACACTTTTTCAGGGTGAAAAAGGAAAAGCCAGCAAGTATAGCAAAGCGCAACACGGCCTGCAGAGCGAAGTGAAGAATTTCCATGAACATTGCAGCTCCGCTCGGCATCGGCTTATGCCAGAACCCCTGGCCGCTCAAGAAGTCATGTGTGCCTAGCTGATCAGGCACCGTTCAGGGTTCAGAAACTGGAGCCCTCACTGCCTCGCAACCGAGTCTCGACTTGTGCAAAGGGTTACACTGTTTTCCATTGCGATGCCTTTGGTGCTTTCAGGGAGCTGCCAGTAATCTGCTGGTTGGCACTACTACTACTACTACTACTACTACTACTACTCCTGCTGCTGCTGCTGCTGCTGCTGCTGCTGCTATACACGTCTTGAAGTTTTGTGTCGTTGCACACTAAGACTTGGAATCGTGGTGAGCTTGGCTTGGCACCTGTTTTTGTATGACATCGGCACCGTAGTTGAAGCCCTAATGCAAAGCAATCTGCAGATGCTGCCCAGCCAATGTGGCATAAGTGTCGTTGGCCTGCGAGCTTATCACAGTATGCAAGCATGCCACTAACACGTAGGGTGTGCAAGGAGGAACTGTAGAATCTATAGAAAGGATTTGGATGGATAAACATGGATAAACCCAGAGCTTCCACACCGTCACAGCGTCTTTGTTTCTGCACAGGCTGCTACCAGGAAGCCAGAGCCTCAGTACTGCACCGGACATAGGACAAGGGTCTTGTGTAAAGGTCGGAGGCTTGGCAGTTTTGGGCTTCACTCCCCAAGTGAAGGATGGCACTGGAGGTTGCAAACAGCTCAACAAGCATGCCGGCCATTCTGTGGTCTATGGCCCACGCCCGAAGTCTATTCAGTCATAAAGATCGCTCGCATTTATTTTCATGCTTTGCTCACGAAACAGAGCCGAGAGTTACCAGAAGTCGAACTGGTCATCGAAGACCCAGGCCGTTGTCTGTGGCCGTCGTCTCATGAAAAGGAGTAACGGAGTAACACGCTTCGCAAGTTTAGCTGACTTGCTCCTTCGAGTCATGGCGAAGTAGTTTTTTGGGGACCTAACATAGAAAGTGTGCTCGAAGCATTCCCAGTGCCCAGCCTCGAAAGAACTGGAGTTGCACACCGCAGGCCAGAAGACAGTGGAAAAGATGAAGCTTGGCAAAGAGAAAGTGTGCCGACGGGATGTCTACAGTGCCATCTACTTCCAAACGGGCATGCATCATGACTACACGCCTCCGCTTTCAGCGATTTGGCAACCGAGGGGCAATGCTGTCAGGCGACAGTCTTTGTACCCAGGTCGATGCTCTGCTCGACCGCAAGTTGCACCGCATTTTTGTCTACCTAGCGCCTGGCAAGCAGTTCGAGGAAGGCGGCTTTTCCGGGTTTCAGCGAAATTGTCAACATCTGGTGTGGCATCTTATAAATTATGTGCAACCATTCAAATCCTAGTGATCCAATCTTCGTATTGTCTGGCTTGGCCACATTTGGTGAGATTGGCTTGTGCCTTCTTTGGCAAGCTGGGCTGAGCTTTCCGACATCGCAACATTCTTTGAAGTTTGCTTGCAAGCTGGTTGCTAGCGAACACCTTCTTTGGCGTCTTTGTGAGCGGGATAACCATGCTATTCCAGGAATTTCGGGCTCCATGCCCGGGCAGGGGAGAGTATGTAGAGACTTCAGCCAGAGAAGAGGACACTGCTCTGTGTTTGTGAAGAAACCTGCCAACACTTCCTAAGGTCGACATGCTCGGATACTGCCCCTGAGCATTCTGTGTCTTAATCAGCCGCTAAGGGGAGCAGCTTCATGCCGGCCTATTCTCCTTCAGGACACCAGCTGTCACCATCTCTTGTCATCCTGAACCTAACCCGAGGACAAGGATCAAGATGGAATGGTCAGCGCGGCCCTCGTGGATGTGATCGTGCGCAGAATCATGCGCAAGAAGAAGCCAAGGTCTCTTGGTATAAGTTCCAAGCCTTCGGGGCTTCGGTGGTGTTGGGATTCCTAAGGTCAGAGTTGGGCCTTCACAGCAGACAGGCCCATTGTCCAGTATAAATCATCCTTTCTACACGGCGTTCTTCCTGAATTCTTCTGGTTTCACATTGTGCTCTACTTTGGAGGTCCCTATACTTGTGCCAGTCATTGAGACCCTGCCTCACCGTTTTCATGCCGCAAGCGGCGGCCATTTCGGTGATCCCAGGCGCAGTCTCACACGGATGCTAACCAGGACTGGCGTTCTTGGGTCCTTGCACTGCGTTCGGGGCATGGTTGCTAGTTGACCTCATTGCAGGTCTTCTGAGGTTCTGGTCACCGGGCGTCTTTCAGATTCGACCGATCAGAAAGTCTGTCAACGCAACTGTGACACGGATAGGCAACACAAGGCACAAGGCGCCATACAGTGAACCAGTTGCACACTTTCTCCGGATTGCATGTTCGGCAGCAAGATGCGTGAGCTGCTGCAGTTCACAGGACTCTTCCGGCTGTACCCACCATGCGGCGGGAAAACTCCGGCGTCTCAGATGTGGGTGGCGTCCTGACAGTCACTCGTTACCCGATCAGGGTTTCTGGCATTCTTTGCAGCTCAGGAAATCTTGAGGCAGGAGGGTCCCGAAAACAACCAGAGCGCATCATGCCATGTCGTATGCCTGGGTTTCTTGCTATTTCAAAAGCAAGGGGCCTGCATGCAGAGGGCGCTACTGTGCATCAAGTGCTATTGTGCTGCTGATCTTTGTCTGGATGGAGGAGGGTGGTTGAGAGGGGGGTTTATCGGGTTCTGAACCTCATTCGAAATCGGTGGAGCGGTTTCACACGGTTCCGCGAAGTATTTTGTTGCTAGTTTTGTGTTGTTTTGTTTATTTGGTAGTTGTTGAAGCCGTGTCTGGTTAATTACTTTGGCGGGTTTAAGCTTTGTTGGCGGTCGTTGATTTGTTGTACGTTGCTTGATAGTTTCGTCTGGTTTTGCAAGTTGCGGTTGTTGTCTTGTCTGCATGCGCTGTTTCAGCCCAACAAAATATGCCTGTGCGTATGTATGCATGCACGTCTGTATGCATGTATGTACGAGGTATACATGCATGTGTGTAGGTCTGCTTGTCTGCCTGCCTGGCTGGCTGGCTGTCTGCATGCTTATCCGCTTCTGACTGATGTTTATTTCCAGCCTACGTCGTTCTGACTAGTAGTTCAATTCGCTCAGTTTTCTTTTCGCAAATTCTGTTGTGAATTTCTGTTGCCGTTGCTGGCTTTCTGTAATCTCTTGGCTTTTTTCAACGCACTGCTTTGGATTGCTGTCATGTTCTGTGTTAGCTTTTGTTTTCGTTGGAAGTGTTATAGATGTTGGGCGTGTTCTTGCTATTTTCGGAGACGTGTTGAGTTGAATGGAGTTTCCTGCTTTTCGCACCAGTTTCCTGGTTCCCTCAAGTTTGTCCAGATGATTCCTGATTTGTCCAGATGCTTCCTAATTAGTCCAGGGTTACCTGATAAAAGACTCTTAGCTTGTCGGGTAACCCGAGAGATCTAAGGAGATTGGAGGCCGGCGAGTGACGGTGAGGCCTGATGCAGAGACAGGGCATGGGGCATGGCATTGTGTGCAGAAGCCCGAAAGAAAAAGTCGTGGCAACCGTCCTCAGCTTGCAGTGGGAGGAGCGCTTCGTCTGACGAATGCGAAGGCGTGGACAGCTCACCGGCGCGGTACCTCAGAAGCATCGAAGACAAAGGTCTGGCGGGTGCGCCTGCTTCGAAGAATTTGAAGGGTTTGTTTATAATGCCGAAGGTCTTGAGAGACTTGCCGATGGTATGCCAGAGCAAGGGGCGAAGGGCAGCCTCCGGCATACTTATTGTCGCGCATGCTTCGTTCAGGCAATGTCAGCGAGGGTCACTTCATATTTCTTAACAGAGGCTTCAAGCCGTGCACGCATGCCAGGGACGGGAACAAACGTGCATGGTAGAAGGAGGCGCAGACAAACAAAGATGAGAAAGGGTTGGCCCCAATGGGCAGCTGCTGCGGAGTGTATGACAGGAGACTGTCGAGAAAAGTCTTGAGATCTTCGGTGCGATAGCCGATGAGAAATGTCCGTAGTCAAGGGGAGCTTGAGGTCTAGTCTAGAGTCTAGGTGAAGTGACACCTATGTCTTCGAGCTGTTGTAGTGGAGCCCCGGCTGTCACCTTGCAAGCCAAGAATCTCATCTGCCTGTGTCCGAGTGGGAGAGCGTGAATGCCGGAGTCGTTGTTACCCACTACCCACACGACAGTGACTCAGCCGTGCTCGCCAGAAGCTCGGCCGACTTGCCGGAGTCACGTCTTCAATCAAGGCGAGTTGGCAACAGCCCGCGGAGCCCGGCTAGCTCACGGCGAGTCGAGTGTCTCTGCCGAACTTGCAATTGTACGTTTGGCTTTCATTGTGCGTTGCCCTACAGGCCTACCGAGTTTACGGTCACGGTTGTTGCGGCGAGCAATACTGGGACAAGCATCATCTTGTGCAGCGCAAAGGACGCCTCTGTGCGGACAGCTTACCGTGCTATCCCCTAGTGAGTTCATTGAAAACTAATTGCACATGGTGCCTAAAAATCAGATGTTCACTTGACCCGTTGTCGGCGCGACGCAGCCACTGCATGAAGCCCTTCCAACCTCTCTTGACCCAGGAAGCTTCAGACTTTTGCAACTTTGCAAAGTGCAGACAGTGTGGTTTGCAGCCAGAGCTTGGCTGAGGATGCAGCGAGGCGGGTTGCAGTAGTGACGTTGCTTAAATCACGCATATCAGTTAACGAAATGCGACCACGCAGCCCGTACCTGCGAGGAAGAATTTTTCCTCTGTTGTGCTGCATGGGCATGCTGCAAGATCCTGACCGGCCCTCACGCCGGAGTGCAGGAGCTGCGGATGTCGCGACTCATACTGTAAACATGATTTCATCCGACATCTGAAAGCCTCAAGTGCTCTCTACAAAGCCCGGTAGTACTCGCATCAATATCGGCTCTGGGCCATAGCTTGCCACGCCTCATAGCGTGCGTGCACTGGAGTACAGGCCCCATCCCAGCCCACATCCAAACCTCATCTCAGCGATGACTTCAGCCGCTGTGGCCTATTGAACCAGCAGTAAATCTCCAATTTAATCAGCTGACGCTGAACCAGAGGAAGACGCTGCGTCATTGCCGTCTTTGAAAACACTGAGGTGTCTACAGAAAGCACGGAAAAATTGCGTCTGGTGAATCACTAGGGGTTTGCTCTGTAAGGCTTCTTTCCACCCTTGCTCCGCCCCGGCAGGTTAGATTTGGAGGTTCTTGGCTTGCAATCCAGAGAAAGGTTGCGACTCGAGTTGCAGGTTCGGCCATTCGTGTTTTGTGAGCGGGTCTTGCTGCCGTCCCATCATGGCCCACCTGTTGTTGGGATTTGCATCAGCAGTAGTTGCTGCAGCAGTAGCAGTCGTAGTTGCATTGGTCGTTCTCGTCGTCGTAGTAGTAGTAGTCGTCGTTGTAGTAGTAGTGGTACTAGTAGTACTGGTGGTGGAGGGGTAGGGGAAGTGGTAGAGGCAGTTGTGGTGGTAGTGGCAGTAGTAGTTGCAGCCGCAGTGGTCGCAGTAGTCGTGCTGTAGGCGTTGTAGGCTTTGTCAGTACTTGCTCGTAGTTGTAGTCGTTTAATCGTCGTAGTAGACGTCGTCGTGGTAGTAGTGTTGGTAACCTGGTAGTAGTAGCAGCAGTGGTAGTACGAGATGGTTTTGCAGTGGCAGTAGTAGTAGTTGTAGTAGTAGTAGCAGCAGCACCAGTAGTAGTAGCAGTAGTAGTAGTAGTAGTAGTAGCAGTAGTAGTAGTAGTAGTAGTAGTAGCAGTAGCAGTAGCAGTAGCAGTAGCAGTAGCAGTAGCAGTAGCAGGAGTCGTCGTCGTTGTCGTCGTCGTAGTAGTGAGTAGCGGTAGTAGCAGCAGTAGTAGTAGTAGTAGTAGTAGTAGTAGTAGTAGTGGTAGTAGTAGTGGTAGTAGTAGTAGTAGTGGTGGTAGTAGTAGTAGTAGTAGCAGGAGTGGTAGTAGTAGTAGGAGTGGTAGTA